>JABEEO010000349.1:0-29494 GCA_013364945.1 Fusarium tupiense
GTTTTATAATAATATATATATTGGTACAATTAGGGCTAAGAAGAAGGTTTAGGGCAATCGGAAGGTAATAGCAGAGTTGAGTTTATAAGTCAGTTACAAGGTTAGAAAATACACTTCAGGTTTAACACAATGGGCTGAATTCATTCATCCCTGATTGCGTACTTGAGGACGACGATCTGAACTTGGGAGACAAAGTCTTTTGTGCTCCAATCGTTAGTGTCAAAAGCCCTTCTGACGTGACTTACGATTGTCTGGTCTTGAAACACATTGACGGCGACATCCATCAGCGAGTTGGATTCTGCACTATCGTTGCAAAACGAACAGACCTTCAATCTCATGATGAAGATAATACAGCATCAGACCCAAAAGACTTCACGTGGCCGGGCAGTGTAGATCAGGATTGTATAACAGACATGAAAATGAACGTTATAATAGTTTGACGTCACATTGATTAAGCTAAAAGCTTTTTGGACCTCTCATTATGTCTAAGAATGCTACCATCCCACTGTATCTACCAGATATCCTCCTTCGAAATGTCAGCAATGATATCAACCTCGGATGTGGAATGCTTACCTGGTATCTTGCAGTATCCCTTAGACTCTTCACCTTATCCGTTGCACTTTCAATGGAGATATTCCGCTCTTCGGCCCAGATTGAGACGAGTGTTGAGTTGACATCACGCGCCATGTAGTTTGCATCACCACAAACATACACAACCGCTCCGTCATCAATCATGTTCATCACCTCCTTGGCGTGGGTCTTGATGAGGTGCTGCACATAGACCTTTTGCTTGGTCTCTCTTGAAAAGGCAACATGGATATTGAAGATGTCACCGAGAGTATTCTTGTGTTCCTGGCACAAGTTAGTAAGATTGGCTGCACATCAACAGATCGCCGACTTACCTGCCACTCCGACTCATATAAATAATCGTCATCGCGTCGCCTACATCCAAAGAACAACAAACTCTTTCCAACACTCTTACCCTGTTTCTTCAACGCAGCTCGCTCCTGCACGAAACCTCTGAAGGGAGCAACACCAGTTCCCGGACCGATCATGATGACAGGCCGAGATGAATCCTTGGGGAGTTTGAAGTTAGACTTGCGAAGATGAATCGGTGCTTTGAAGCCGGTGTACTTCTCACGAGGACCATCTAGTTGATACTCCTGTGATTGAGATTCCTGGTTCTGAGCCTGTTTGAGTGAGAGAAGGTAGTTTGTAGCAACGCCCTTGAACACATCAGGCCGGCCTTGAATCTCGGCTGACTCGACAGCGGCGGTGATGGAAACGAGGGAGGGTTGGACGAGAGATGACGAAGAGATGGAGTAGTATCGAGGCTGTAGTTTGCTGAGTCCTTCAACTATAGCTGAGAAGGGCAGCTTAGTCCATGGTTGACCACTACTCAGCATACTCAAAACTTGAGCAAGCGAAAGACATTTCTGACTGATCCTTTCGTTGAAGTACACCTTGTCACTACCAAGCTTGGTCGCTTCAGCCTTCGCACCCTCAGTAGGTGCAAAAGTAGCAATCACGTTGATGAACTCTCGAGACACAGGTCCAGCGATCTCAAGGTAATATCGCAGCGCAGTAGCATATGTCGTCGGTGTAGGAACGGGCGACTTTGCTGTTGCCTCCCGACTAACGATAGAAATAACCCTGTCTTTCTTCTCAGTCAAACCAAGAATGTTGAGCAGTTGGGTGACTTGTTTTTCAGAGTTGGTTGGCCAGATAGCGACGTGATCGCCAGTCTCATAGGATAGACCAGAGTCACCTAGATCGATCTCCATGTGAATGCAATTTCGATCCTTGGAAGTGAATACCTCTCGAGACTCGGTGATGTTGGCGATGTGAGGATTCGTGTTGCTGAACTGACGGTTTGCCGAGCTGGTATCAAGATGATCTGCGTTTGCCTCACCGAGAAAAACACCAGGTGAGCTCGCATCCAGATCATCCCTTTCCAAAACACCAAAGGTAGACTCATAAGCAACATCTCTCTCCTGGAGCCCAAACTCTTGAACAAGCTTCGGCCACATATCCTGCTTCCACGCCAAAAAGTCCTCTTCAGTCGTTCCAGCCGCATCATCAGCCTCCCCAACACTAGCAAGATTCTTCGCACCAAGACCATCCAGCGCTTTAGAAACACGTCTCACCATAGCGTTATAATGCTCGTAAGTGCTATTCCCCAAACCAAAAGCAACATACTTGACGTTCTGAAGATCAACATCCGGCTGATCCCCATCTTCACCACCGGTTATGTATGTATAAAAGTCCTGAGCGTTATCCGTAGGCTCACCCTCGCCGTACGTAGCGAGGACGAACATGAGAACGACTTGCTCGGAGAGTTCAGAGAGGTCATTGTAGTCATATTCCTCAAGATCAGCGACCATGGGATCGAGGCCATAGCGCGAACTAGCTTCTCTCGCTAACTTTTGAGCGTAGTTCTCTGCGGTGCCAGTTTGGGAACCGTAGAAGATGATGCAATTTTTGCCGGTGGTGTTGCAGATGTGAGAGATGCTTCTAAGGCTGTCCTCTTTTGAAGCTGTTGTTTCTTCTGATGTGGTAGGCTTCGGGGAGAAGAGATTTCGTAATTTGCCATTTGAGAGATAGACGACTGCTCCTAGAAGTAGGGAAAGAAGAACGATTAAGTCTGTCGAGTCGATGATGGGAGCCTCTGTTGTAAGGAGAGCTTCGTCCAGAATGGACTCGTTGGTCATGATGTCGATGTCAGCCATTGTATCGATTACCACAGATTAAGATGATTGATAACGTTCAACGACTTAGAAAGCTTGGAAGCCTATTATACCATTTCGAAGTCATCGCGAAGTTTCTCGTAACCCGAATATCCGACGCGGAATCGTTTTCCGACAACCGAACTTTCACTGTCCTGACGCACAAAGTCCAACAGCCAATCACAAGCATCATAGAGCCGTCGGAACTTTCGCAATATTTCCGACCAAAAGTCGAACCAAGGTGTTTAACAGGAAGATCAAAATTTCGGTCACAATGGGAAATACGGATATAGCGATCGCGGTGCTTCATTCGGTACCTCGCAGCCATGCCACAATTGTATTATACTGCCACCTAAATACTGTACTAACTTCTGTGTATGGGATATGACCTAAGTCACAGGTCCCAACTGCATCTATGTCATCTAATGATGTACAATGAGGATCAAGCTGCATTCTTCCAAGCGTCTTTGACCAATGTCCACGTCGCAAACACTGCCAGCGGCGAAACTAAGGCCTCGGGTATCAAGCCATTTCTCAAACTCCAATGAGTAGCAACACTAGCCCAAGCCAAATTCTGGAGCATATCACTCTTCCACTTTGCCTTCCATGTCTTTGTAGCCAATTTCTCCCTGTCCTGCATGGTATTCATCCACTCCAGTGACAACCGCCCAATCTCAATCATTGTAAACGCCGCCCAGGACCGAATTGCGAGGAATGTCAACTTTTCTTCTGATTTGGCTGAGCGTTTGAGGATTCCCTTAGAGGATAAGAAGCCAATTGCTTCGGAGACGTGGAATGATGTGAGGCAGAGGATCTGTGAAGCTTGGATTCCTATGTCCACTTTGTTCACGGGTTTTTGTGATGATGGCTCGGCGGAGATGCGTTTAGTGAGCTCTCGGGCTGCTTTACACATGTCCAAGACGCCGAAGAGGCGATTCATGATCTGCCATTCATCAAGCATTGCACAGAGTGCTCTTGAACAGTTTGCGGCTCGTGTTGTTGGCGTAGCCATTGAATTGATATGAGATATTTTGAAGAATGACTTGGAGAGGCCTTCCAACCTTTGACTCCGGAGCTTTTGTAGGTAGGATGCTAACAGGTCCATGATGAAAGTGACCAGGCGTATGGCCTCGCCAGCAAATAAGAGGACAACATCTCGACTTTCTCGCGACTCAATAGTCCTGTGTAGATGAGAAAGAAACTGTCCGAGTTGTACGTTTCTGAGTATTGACGATTTTGTGTGACAGTCCGGTGAAGAGATCATGATGAACTACCGTGCGACAACAGAGGACAAACAAGAACACAGATAGGGATAATCTGATATCTGATACGGGCCTCACAACAAGTCAACAAAGCATTACGCGGTCTTTCTGCAATGATACAGCATTGACTAATGCTTCCGGCCGGAACGAGCAAAAATGAAACTGATAAGAGTAGTGATGATCAAGCAGTCGAGTCATGGAGAAGCATATGTGAAAGTGACACTCGGAATGCTCCAGTTCCGGGGTATCTGGTTCCGAAGAATGAGGAGATAACGAGGAACGCACGCGTCAATTGATAGCGAAGCGAGCGCGCCTTTTTTTCTTTTATCTCTTAGTGTCGGGTAAGTACTTGATGAGGAATTAGTGCGTTTACTTCCGAATTGGGTAGTTTCCGGTTATGCTGCCAGAAGGGAATGGTGTTGTTGTTAGCTGCGTGCAGTAGCTGGTACAATTTGATCTGACCCAATTAGGCAATTCCATCACTTACTCCATCAACAGGTACGGAAAATCGGGCTTTATTCGATCCGGACCAATCCTTGCTCTCTTTTTGTCCCTGTGGACTGCAACCGGCTTCTGCCTCGGTCTCAACGAGCGGTCTTTCAGTGACGAACCCGCCGCAAGAGGAAGTCATCTCATCACAAACACCAGACACGGTCAATACAGCCAACACATATTATCTTGTTATTTTAGTTGTATCAATATCTACAGCTTAAAAACATTGACCTTGACACACTTAACCTGCGTCCAATCATGCAGCGCATCTTCCCCATTCTCCCGCCCAAACCCACTCTGCTTAATCCCGCCAAATGGCGTATTAGCATTAACGCTTCCCCAAGAATTAACACAGACCAATCCACACTCAATCTTATCCGACACGCGGATCGCCTTGCTGATGTCATTTGTGAACACTGAAGCAGCTAGACCGTAGACGTTGTCATTCGCAAGATCAATGACTTCTTGCTCGGTCTTGAACTTGGCGATGCTGGCGACTGGGCCGAAGACTTCTTCGCGGATGATGCTGGCTGTGGGTGAGACGTTGACGTATGCTGTGTTGGGCACGAAATGTCCCTTTGAGTCGTGTGTTTGAGAACCGCCGTGGAGGACTTGTGTTCCCTCTGAGTTGGCCTTTGCGATGAAACCCATAATCCTCTCCTTTTGCGTTGAGCTAATAACAGGTCCTTTCATCGTCTCCGCCAACAAAGGATCACCCATAACAGCATCCTTAGTCCTCTTCGAAAACTCCTCTACAAACTTATCATAAATATCCTCCTGCACATAAATCCTACTCCCCGCCGCACAAATCTGCCCATTATGAGTCGTAATCCCCGCAGTAGCCCACATAAGCGCATTCTCCCAGTCCGCATCAGAAAAGATAATACTAGGGCCTTTTCCGCCAAGCTCAAGAGTCACGCGCTTGAGGTTAGACTTTGCAGCGCTCGCGAGGATGGTGCGCCCGACGCCGACACTGCCGGTGAAGGAGAGTTTGCGGACTTCGTGGTGGTCGGCGAGCGCTTGGCCTGCGACTGTGCCGAGACCGCAGAGGATGTTGACCACGCCGGGGGGGAAGCCGGCTTCGACGATGAGCTGGCCGAGTTTTTGGCCGTAGAAGGGGGCTAGCTCTGGGGTTTTGATGATGAGGGTGTTGCCGGCTGCGAGGGCGGGAGCTAGCTTCCATGAGGTGATCATGCTGTAATTGTTAGTACGGAGAAATAGTAGGGTGAGAATTTAGGACTTACAGAGGAGTGTTCCATGGTACAACAGCTGCGCAAACACCAATTGGCTCTCTCTTGGTATACGCAAGACCACTCTCATAGTCAATGCTCTGCCCATCGAGTTTATCCGCCCAGCCCGCAAAATATCTACACGTCTCAACTGCCTGAGGAACACTCATCCCCATGGACATGTTATACAGCATTCCCGCATCAACAGCCTCAATAGACGCAAAGTCTTGGACATCGCGCTCAATAAGATCAGCGAGCTTATTCAACAGACGGCGTCGTTCCTGGGGAGGTGTAGTCTTCCACGTCGCTGATGCCTTGCGCGAGGACAGTACAGCGCGGTCGACGTCGGAGGTCTGGGCGGCGGAGAGAGAGCCGATGGGAGAGGCTGTGGTGGGATTTTCGACTATGACTGTCTTGTTGGCTTCTGCGGGGGTGAAGGTGTTGTCGATGAAGAGGCCGGTGGGGACTGCAAGAGTGAGTAATTGTGTGATGGTAATTCATGCGTGTAACATACGTGTGATCTTGCGACCACCTGCGCCTGTGATGGTGAGTTCCGCCATATTGAGTTTGTGTATTTCGGGTATAAAATGATAGCAATATCCACTTATCAAGATCTTATCAAATCGCTAATAATCGATAACACGCAGGCAAGAGAAGAGAAGGGCGCAGTGAAACCGCATGCATATTACTTATGTACATTACGGCCACCATTCCACTCGGAATCCAGGACGTTATGTTCCGCAATAGCACTGACCATGTTACATGAGGGGTTATGCATAATCCAGGGTGTCACAAACTCCTCTTCTTTTTACTAATTATTTCACCGCAGTCATATCATCTCCATATCTTACGTATATCTAATCCACTGCCCTGCTTGAACCGTTTCAGTTGATGACAGGAATATACGATAATGTAGTATCAGTGCCACTATCCAGCAGGAGCCGCAATGCGATGGAGAGGAATGAGTCTTCCGATTGGGCCGCGGCTATGGGCTCGGAACCGCAGTGGCGATTCCGATATTGCGGAGTTAGTGGACGAAATAAATCACGCAGATGGGCACGGATCAGGTAATATCTCCGTAATCTCCAGCGGCCCGTTTCTGTGATACACAGGAAGCTTGGCGAGTCGGCAGTTGAGTGCCAAGATGGAAAGGCCGAGATCCGTATCAATGAATGCCTATTCAGGCGATATTGTTTCGATAAATTTGCTGGTTGTTTGAGATGGCATTTTGAGCTCGGGCCGCAGTGTACTAGGCATCGTTTCAAGGCGGGGTAGAACACGTTGCCAGAACTCCTCACGCTTATGCTCCTACCGTCCTACGTCAGCTTTCATTTGTAGCTTTTGCTGGTGGTCAGCTTGAGCAATTTCTTCAGTGGGTAGCTAGACGAAGGACTCTGTCTACCAACTCTTCTGCAGCGTGACGACGTCACGCCTATGTTCAAATTCGAAACGGGCGTGTTGGAGTAACCGTTGCAGACATACTTCGATCAAGATTCAAACACAGTGAAATGCTAGATACTTATTAACTATTCGCAGAATATTCAGATCACCGGGTCATGAATTGAGGCTTCTTGATCTGCATGTAGCAAATCTCTGTCTAATTTGCAATCCTAACCACTAACTTTCCACGCGCTCGGCCCGATTTGATCCTTATAAAAGCTGCACCTATATCTTCCATATCGTAGATTTGTTCAATGACCGGCTTCACAACTCCGTCATTAGTCCATTCCGCAAGCTGGGTGTAGTCCCTTCTCGAAGGGCTGCGGCCGATGGTCTGAAACGGCCTTTGACCCCCGCCCAAAGCTCTAGGCCACAAAAAGATGGTGGTCAACTGCTTAACAACCTTCAAATTCAGCCCGCCAAGGACTGTAACATATGAGCCTCTTGGGTCAAGATATTGGTGAGATTCCCAATAGAGCCGCGGATCAGAGAAGATGGGATCGACTATGAGGTCATACTGCTTACCACTTTGCTTCAATGTATCAACAACATCTTTGGCCCGATAGTTGATGACCTCATCTGCACCAATTTCTCTGCAAAGATCTGTATTTGTGCCCGAGCATGTCGCCGTAACGTAGCAGCCAAGTGCTTTGGCAATTTGAATAGCGTAGGTGCCGAGTCCGCCGCTGCCTCCGTTAATCAAGATCTTCTTCCCACCTCCATTTCCAATGAAAGGCACAATCATCTGGTATGCCGTGAGACCCGCAACGCCAAATGTTGCAGCGTCTTGAAGTCGAACATTGTCAGGAACTCGGTTACACAATTGTGCTGCTACAACAATGTATTGGGCACAGGCTCCAAAATTCATTGGCTGTGTTTGACCGAACACCTTTGATCCCTCCTGGAACTCGGAGTCGGTAGACCTGGTAACAGTGCCGGCAAAATCGAGACATGGAATTCCTTTGAATGCCCAAGTGCCAATTACTGGGGTCTCGACGACTTTGTAGTCGAATGGATTCAGCGAAGTATATGCAACCTTGACGAGCACATGGCCAGGAGGTAGGTCGTACGTATGTTTGGGCATAGGTTCTTGGTCGTTGATGGCCAGGGTTGTTTCGAGTGGCCCACTGCCTGTTCGACGAACCGCCTTCATCACGGAGGGGAGAGGAGGACTCATTTCTGTCATTGCGATATGTTTTAGGTATTGTGTTCTAGACTCGGTATCAGTGACTATCAAGTTTTATCTGATCTCTATACTCACCCAAACCACGGTAATGCGTTGCCAATAAGCGACAGTCGCACCTAGTGGCCAGTTGGCAAAGACTCTCCTAGATTCGTCTGTGGTATAACTATTTTCGTTGTTTGTTGTTGCCATGTAAAGAAAGCGAGCGGCAGCAGCTGAGTACAACTGAATATGATACTTGGCCGTGCTCAAGAGTAGACGGAATGGGATATGAGCACCAGTTCTGATAACCGCAGATGATGTTGGCCCTAGGAAGTGAAGCTTATGAAGAGCGCATGGATATAAGAAGAAATCAATCGGTGCCATTTGGTAAGACTAGATTCCATACTCAATGACGAATTGACGCGATGATGAGTGGGGCCTCCGTCTGCCTCGGACTCGGCACCGAGACCGAGTCAAGGCCCAGCTTGAGGTTAGGGACATCATAAGTTCTGCACCTGTTCCGTCCACAGTAATTTCTCGCAACCAAAAATAAAAACTCCAGCTTCATGCGTGAGACATACAGTTTGACGGCATGGAGAATACCAAAACCCACATCCTTTCTGATGGCAGGACACTAGCTTATGGAGTTTACGGGGCTGGTGGTGACACTCCCGCCCAAAATATCCCCACCGTCCTCCATTTCCACGGCGTCCCCGGCTCACATCATGAAGCCGCCGCGTTCCACGCCTCTGCCATACTGCACGGCATACGTATCGTCGCTATCTCACGCTCAGGCAGCAGTCTATCCACTCCCCAGCCCAATCGCGCACTGCTCGACTTTCCAGCTGACGTTGTCGCCCTCGCCGACCATCTGAAGATCCAACGCTTCGCCGTGCTAGGCTTTTCTGCAGGCGGGCCTTTCGCTCTTGCATGCTGGCACTGCATCCCTCGAACGCGTCTCGTCGGCGCCTCGCTGGTCGCATCGGTTCTACCTGCGAGCCTCGGCTCCGAGGGCATGAACACAATGACATGGACTATCTTCAAAGTCGCAAGATGAGCACCGGGCTTACTGGCATGGATATTCGACTGGAAGCTTGGGTCCCTCGCGCGCGACGAACAACATCCAGAGAGGCTGGAGCAGCAGTGGGAAGCTGACCTGGCGTCGCATCATGGACCAGACTATAGCGCATGGAAGGGAGATGTGGAGCTGAGGTCCGCATTGGTAAAGAGTCTTCGTGAAGCGGTACGGAAGGGGTCGAGTTCCGTAGCCTGGGAGTATAGACTCCTGGGCATGGATTGGGGATTCGAGCTACGCGAGCTAGACGTTGAGCCGGGACAAATGGTGTTCTGGCAAGGAGAAAGGGACACTAATGTATCATTGGCGACGCTCAGAAAAGTAGCTTCAATAATTCCGGAGGCAAAACTTTGTGTATCAAATGGCGACGGTCACTTAAGCTTAATGAAGCAGGAAAAGATTATAGCAAACCTGAAGGATATATTATCCATTTGAGCCAGTAATAAGATTATCTAGATAAATAAGGTAGATAAGTTATATTTATCTCTTTAACTTATCCTTATCGGCCTGGAATTTACTTAGGGAATTTTGGGAATATTTCTAGTAGTCTTAACAGTAGATAGAATAGGAATTCGCAAATAATAGGAAAAAGCTTTATAAAGATCATAATAAAGAAGGGGTTCCCTCAGTTAAGAAGTATGTTTCGAAATCACAATGGCATGGATCTACCAAGTATGAGATAGAAAACAGGGCTGCGTTCTATTATAAAGGGGACGTCCAACAGTTGATATGGTGAGAGAAAACTTATATTAAATCTAATCTCCTTTTCTAGCTAACATTTTCTTAACATACATATTGCATCAAACCACACACGTTAAACAGCGACCTAAACGAAAGAAAAGACGGCATATGTTACGTACATATATACCCGTTATGCCTAATGGACCGATGAAATTGATGTGTGCAGTCCATTAGCAGTGGAGACTTGTGGCAGAGAGCTCGAACTATCAGTGAGAACTTAGTGCAGTCCATTAGGCTATGCGGCGACCCTTTCAGGCCCCACAGCCAAGATCTATGCCTTTCTGGAAAAGCGTCCCAAGTACACCAGGAAAGGCAAAGCCGGCAAATTCAGATGTAAGCGTTCCAACAATGCCACATCCGCCGCTTGGCTCAACAGAGGCCGACGAGAAGGTGATCAGGAGGTGATCAGATAGGAGATTGTCGTTATCATCGTATATATACGCGTTGATGTGGGAAGGAACCTTGTGACCCAATGTTCGTGTTGAACAGACCGCGTGCTGACCTCCCTGGCAGCCACATGAGTTTTGATCACAGACAAACTTCGAGGGAATAGAACAAGAGGGCTGGATAGAGTCGGTGAAGCAGCATCCGGTAAAGATTTCATATGAGTCTTTGGCGGAAATCTCGTTGAGTGCTTTCCATGCTGCTTGGACCAAGGCATCGCGGTGATCATGGTTGACACCGCCGGTATCACCCCATGCACCTTCGATATAGACACGCACGTTGACTTCGGTAACTAGGTCTTGGTGGCAACGCTTCAACTGGCCAGGATGCGTCTTGTCGATGGTAACGGCTCGTTGGTTTCCACTTTCACCATAGATAGCCTCCCAAGTGGATGCATACAAATCGACATTGCCAGTTTGCACCATTTCGTCACTGACTCTGACCTCGACTTTTGGGAGCGCCAAAATGGTCGAGGCCAAGGCAGTCAAAATGACGGAAATCTTGGAAAGCTTCATGATGTAATCTGGAACGGTTTCTTAATGAGAAAATCCTCACTAAAAGTTGGATGGTTCTAGGCTTACCGGTGTAAGAGATTCTTAAGAGAGAGAGAGAGTTGGTGTCAATGAGAAGTAGATTGCTGTTGCTGTTGATGAGTACCTTAGTGGAAGGGGAGTATGCTACCTTTTATAGAAAAAGACTTACTACAGGTCTCCTCGAATACGCAATCTTTCGTCCGAGCAAGCCGGAGTAACTCGTGTATCTATCATACTATTCGCATTCGTCAAAATAAGATCATACTCTTAAAGTTCTTGTAATAAGGATCAACCTAACCTTGAAACTCTCTACAAGCACAAGCCATGGTCTACTGGCAGAAATCTAAGGTCTCTATATTCTTCTATACGTCACACAATGGGATGCACTATAGCTCCACCCCAATGGCCCATTCATTGACATAAACATCTTACGATCCATTGCCATTCGAGAGCCTATAAGGAGACAGCCTCTACATTAATACCCAGTTAATAAATTTTCTAGAGCTGGCCATTGGTATTTCATAGGGGCCTTTATTGGAAGCTGATTAATCGATAGTTGGGGAGTATAACGTCTCAACGCCAACACACGGTAGCTTCGCTGCGTTCTTAGTGATCGCACGTTTCTAAAGTTCGTATCCCACCTACCTGACGCATAGTTTCTAACTGAACTAGAGGTGTGAACTAAAGTCAGGCGTTCTTTTGAGGGCGTAGCAATGATGCCGTAAAAGGGTTCGCCACGCGTCTACAATACTGATATGCCGCTTCTAACATCGTACGACTAAGCCTCTAAGACGATTGGCACGGTTCACAGAACTCAAGATGAACCTCTAATGCAGCATAGCCCCTATACCTTCCATGGCCGTGACAGGTATGCCCCTGCTTAGATGTAGCGGCAGCCAAGACCATTAAGCTAGCTCTGACACCCTGATGGTGAAGCTCTATAGACTTCAAGTTAAGGTGGAATAAGCAGAACTACCGTGACTTACTAAGTAAGTCTTGAATACGTTACCAGTATTAACATAAACCCAACTAAACGAGTTTACTAGTATTGGCCTTTAAATCCTACTGTACCTTGTATAGCGAGTCCAAATCCTTTTCAATAATAGCTCTTTGTTATTTGCCTGTCTTGTTAATTTAAATATATATAATCAGAAGCTAATAGTCCCCTCTTGTGTACTAAATTAAAGGGAGTTGATTTATAATCCGTCAAGACCTCGGCTAGGCAGAGCTTAGCAGTCTTGCGCAATAATTTCGATCTAACTTAAAATATACAAGTCAGGTCGATAGTAGTTTCAGGCAACTCTTGAAAGTTTGAAGCTTATCTTCTTAAATTCTTAGCGCTTTTTATGCTCAGACTATTTCTTATCACGTTACGCTGATTAGAGAATAGACGCTGTACGAGTTCAACTCCAAGCTCCAACGCCAGCCCAACACTAAGGTCAGAAGGATTCCGGTCGTTTAGCCCAACCGGGTTCTCGGCTCCAACGCCAGCCCGACACTAAGGTCAGAAGTCGGTTTGCAGGATGGCAGGTACATGACGGTAAAGAACGTGCCAAGGTAATGCTTTCGTATTCGAGAAAGAAAAGCTGGAATATAATTCCCGACGGAGTTTAAGACATAAACTAAACCCAGTCCCTGGAGCTATCACCTCCTATTTCTAGCTAGTACAGCAAAATAGATCGAACGTTACTTACGATGACGTCAAAGCGTTCTTTATCAACTCCGTCCTGTGCACCATTCGATATCTATGTTCATAACATAACAAGCCAATAGGCATCTCTCAACTTATCTTGCCATCTTTCTGAAGAATCACCGTCACCAAAGCCAATAAAGGGTCAGGCAATATCTTCGTAGTCTCCAGCGGCCCGTAAAACAGTCTTGGCGAGTCGGTAGTTGAGGACCGAGGTACGGAGTGAAAAGGCCGAGATCCGTGACGATAACTGTATGCGCAAAGGGATGTAACTAGGTAATCAGGCGACGTCATTCTGCGCAGCCCCAGAAGGAATACGTAATCGCGTAGTGCGCTCTAGACTAACTCAATTGGAGTAGGTGGAGTATCTTGAGTGTGAACATCTCGCGTCAGACCAACATCTCAAAAGTCTAGGGTAGCATGCCACAATCTTTAACAAATATTTTGCTTCAATAAATCTACTATCGGAATCATTTCACATCAGAAGCAGCAACCAGCATTTGCCTTAAGAAATCTCATTCATGCTAAATTAATGCAAATACTTATTTACAATCTCATGCCAGGTTCCAATGATATCACTCATAGCTTGGGTCCTTCTTCTTTACAACACCCACTCGTCAACCTAGATGCAACATCCTTATCAGACGGAACATCAAGCGCCGGATTCCCTGTAAAGAAATCCGAAGGCGAGATGTGGAGCTGCAGCATCTCAACCGGCATGACCGGCCAATCCTCCACACGCGGATTATGCGTAAGTCCAAACACACTCCAGCACACAACATCCTGATTCAGCACATCATCGCACCGATCAGCCGCGTCGCTCACACCGCCGATTTCACTCTTGCTAAGCAGCGTATACCGTCCGCCGGCGAACAACTCGTGGTCCTTGTACTTGGTCACCCAGAAGTGCTTCTTCGCGAATAACGCGCGCTTGGCTTGTGTGCTGTCGGGGTCCGCGAGGAGGAGTTGTGTTGCGGGGGGTGTGATCTTGTAGCCGACTGGTTTGCCCGACACGCGGTTTAGTTTATTCAGGTTTTGCACTTTGAAGACCCTGTTGCTGAATGGCGCTGCATCAATGCCTTGGGAGGTGGTGATTTGCGTCTGGCGCACTTCATACATGTTTCCGTTAGGATTCGTCCTCTTGTCCATTCTCAACGGAAGACTCTCCTCTTGCACAACGGTGTTTTCATTACCGTCGATGGAGGGATCGATACGCACGCAGAAAACATGCTGATGGTTTTGAGCGAGGGCGCCGGGGCTGACGATGTTTCCCCAGGGTGCTGTCTTGCCGGGATCCATGTTTACAACGGACACGATACCTGTTGCGCGGGCTTCCACGACGATGCCGGCTGCTTGGTCGAACTTATAGTTAAAGACGTACTCGTAGTTGGCGAGGGTGATGATGAACTGGATGACCAGCTCGCGGCGGCGTGTTACTACGGCGCGGCCGGTTCGCCAGTCGGTGTGTTTCCAGCCGATGCCGTTGTCTTGCTCGTGCAGACAGATGACGTTCTTGCTTTCCTGCGCAGAGCCATCTGCGTCTGTGAGCACACCGTCGAAGTACTAGAGTTGTTAGTCATGAAACTCGTGAGTTTGTGGTTTGAGTTTACCTTGATCACGCCGAGACAGTCGCAGCCGAGAGTGAGGTTGTTGACACAGTGCCCAAGACCGCCGTCGCCAAAGTCAAAGGCTTGCTTACGGTGGTATGGTGGGCGAGGATCGGCATAAGGGACAGTCTGCAAACATTAGCATGTCTCTCGAAAATGTTGCTCAGTAAACTTACCATGTCGCTGATGCTCAATCTGTAAAGAACAGGACGTCCATCATAGCGAATGTCGTGGATGACAGCTCCCTCACGAGGATTAAACGTAACCCTCATTCTCCACTTCTGCCACTGGATGAGATTCCCCTCTGTAATCGAGAAACTCGGTCCTTGAGGCTGCACAACCATCAAGGGCTTCAAATCCTTCCTCGTCCCACTCTCCAAAAGCTCCGGGACATACTCTGCGCTCTGGCAGTGATCAATAGCCCCAGTGGCATATGTCTTGCCAGTAAGACTATCGCCCTTGCCGCCTGTAGCAGGCTCGTCAATGCGGATGATCTCCTTGGTGGCAGCATCCATGACGGGGATCAAGGGCATGGGATAAGCGTAAAAGTTGGAATCTTGACCCTTGCGAGCATCGCGCGCAAAGACGAGTGCTTGGAAGTAGCGTGTGTTGCCGTCTTCTAGGTCTGGTGCACCATATGGCCAGGGCTCAATGACTGTCTCGAAACCCTCGGGGAGCTTGATCTCCTTGAGTTTATCTTGAAACATCTTTGATCTCTTGCAAGACTCGACCACGATGTCAAACTCAGCCCTACTAAATTAGCATCGCACTTGGTCATAAGTAATAGGTTAACTTACGTGGTCAAACTGGCCTGGTGCTCTTCGCTGATAAGCTCCTGCCCCACAATACTCTGCTTCGTTACATCAACCACAGACTCATAGTAAAGCGACTTCTGATCTCCGCCAATGACATCGTAGAAAACCTGTGCGCAGCGATCAGGTCTCGGCGACGAAGCAGTCAGAGAACCAGAGTGTTCAAGCTCAAGAAATCTGAGAACTTCTTCCTTGGGAGGCTCAAACAGGTACGATTGTCTAAAGAACAGCAGCGCACCGGGGTGAGACGCCTTGACGATGTCGCGAGCAAGGTTGGTCTCACGCGCCGTGAGGGCAGACAAAGGATGTGGTGCAGCCATGATTGGACAAAAAAGACTCAGGACAATGGAATTGTGTGTTTGTTGGTTCGATCAATCAGCAGAAGTGATGTTTTGGGGCTGTCAAATAGTACACCCCGGAAGGTCTCGTTCCGAGCGTTACACTCGGAACGCCCCTCGGAACGCGGAATCGCAATCTCTCTTATCTCACCCATATCAACACCCTTGTCAAGTGATAACACAGCCCGTAAAGCATTTACTACGACGTACTGGGTTAGATCTCCCCGCGTTCTTGATACGGCCCCTGTTTAGCGTGTGTTTTGATCAGAGATGTGATATGCCAGCAGGGGGGTCCTCCGGTATCTCTTTTCCCTTATCAAGATGATTTATATGAACGACATTTCCGTGATTTCCATAGCTCCACCAACCTTGGAAAGAAGCAAAATTTTACTATATAAATATTTATTATTCTTTGCTTGAAAATGGGCGAGCCTGAGAAAGTTAACGTGGCTGTTGACAAAGACGCCATGAGTCTTGAGGGTAATACCGGAGTTTCGAGCGATGATGCTCTGCGTCTTGCGCAGTTGGGTCACACGCAGGAACTTCGAAGAAAGTATTCTCTCTTTTCCCTCTGTGCTCTATGCGTTTGTCTCATGGCCACATGGGAGGCTCTATCTTCCGTCGTCGCTACAGCTCTCATCACCGGCGGAGCACCGTGTCTCTTCTACAACTAGTCCGTCTCCCGTTTCCGAACACAAACACAACTAACATGACCAGCTTACTATCAGCAGTATGTTCAATCTGCATCGCCAGTTCTCTTGGCGAGATCGCTTCGATATATCCTACTGCTGGAGGTCAGTACATCACCCCCTGGACGTGACCCTTTTAGCTCGAGACTAACGCTTCGGAATGGCAATCAGGTCAATATCACTGGGTAGCAGCCCTTTCGCCCACTTCCATTCGATCGACCGCGTCTTGGGTCACAGGCTGGATCAGCATTGGTGGGCAGGTCGTTCTCACATCTTCTGCTGCCTTTGCTGCCGGTCTGCAGATGCAGGCACTTATAATTGTCAACAACGATACGTATGTTCCTGAGCGGTGGCAGGGCATGTTGTTCTACTGGCTTGTTCTGGTTTACGCGCTTGCTCTCAATATCTGGGGGGATAGACTTCTTCCGCATATCAATACGGTGTCGGGTAAGTACTTCCGCTGGTGGGAGATCTTTCGGAACTGACGGCTTTAGGCGCTATTCATGTCATCGGCTTTGTCACAATCGTTGTTGTTCTCGGTGTCATGGCACCAAAGAACTCGGCTTCGTTTGTCTTTACAGAGGTCACCAACTCCAGTGGCTGGGCCAACGATGGTGTATCATGGCTAGTCGGCCTCTTGAGTGCCGTGTATCCCTTCCTCGGGTATGTCCTCCCATTGCACTCACCATTTCCCATCTAACCCATCGCAGATACGACGCCGCCTGCCATTTAGCAGAAGAAATGCCCCACGCCAGCCGCAACGTCCCTCTCGCCATGGTAGGCAGTGTAATCGTCAACGGTCTCATGGGTCTCGTCTACTGCATCATCTTCCTCTTCTCAACCGGTCCCCTCGAGAAACTTCTCGCGACACCCACTGGCTTTCCCTTCATGCAGATCTTCCTTGACGCGACCAAGAGTCGGGCGGGCTGCACTGTTCTCTCTGTCATCATCACCCTCACCGCTGTCGCAGCGACTGTCGCTGGAACTACATCCACGTCTAGAACGTTGTGGGCCTTTGCGAGAGATAAATCAACTCCCTTTGACAAACACCTCAGCAAAGTCAACAAGCGTCTTCAGATCCCCGTTTACGCAGTCGTGGTTGTTATTGTTCTTCAGATGCTGCTTGGTCTCATCTATCTCGGCAACACCACTGCCTTCAATGCCATTCTTTCCATGTCAATCATTGGCATGTATGTCAGCTACGCTTTACCCATCATCGCGATGCTCTTTGCCAGGAAGAGCCTTCAGACTTCCAATGGCTTCGGTCCTTTCAAGCTCGGACGTATCGCTGGCCCAGCTGCCAATTTGATCAGCTTGATATGGATCACTGTTGTTGTCATCTTCAGCACCTTTCCATCTGCTATGCCAGTTACACCGCAGAACATGAACTACTCCATCGTTGTCATGGCTGGGTGGCTATTTGCTGGCATTGCGTACTATGTCTTCCGTGGGAAGTACAAGTTTGAGGTTCCGGTCGTTGACCTTGACGTTGTCGAAGGTCTTCGTGATGGAGTCCATGCTAAATAATTGGACTGTGATAGTTAAAAATTGGAGATATGGGTATTTTCTTTGATTGCGCGCTATGATGGGAGGTCTAAATTGTCTTGACACTATTATCATGGCATAGGACGATACTTGGGAGCTAAATTTGTACGATACTATGCAATGAACACGCTCTTTAACATACCAATGCTTCGATCATATTGTTACAGTCTGGTCTCCGCCAAGTTCCATTCAACCGTGACTTCTAGAACCCGCCATTGAACCGACTCAAGTCATCAGACTGTCCAACGCCCCCATTCTGATCCGGCAGTGCCGCAGCTTGATCAAGCCCATTGACCTGACTCACCGGCCTCAACATATTATCCTGCTCAAACGCACTAAACAAATTCAACAGATCTGTCTCCAGCCCAAACATATCCGCCATATTCTCATCCATAAAATTACTCCCTAGTCCATTTCTCGGCCAACTCGTCGGAACAAGCGTCTGCTGCTGTCGAACCTCCGGCGTCTCCTGCTGTAGAATCTCAGCAAGTGCTGTGTTCCCAGTGGGTGTGATGGGCGACTCTAGCGATAAAGCCCGATGAATCGTCCCTTTTAGTGAGCGCCATAGTCTTCGGCCTAATTGTCCGTGTTGAGAAATGTTTTTGAGGAGACGAACTGCATCTTGGAAACTTTGCCGGCAGCGATCGGCAAAGACATCTGGGCCGTGGCATACTGCTAGAAGAATTGTTGCCAAAGCACCGGTGAGGAAATAATTGAACGTTGCTTTCTGCCGGGCGTAGATATCACTTGTCTCGTTCAGATTCACTAGAACTTGGATCGTATCCTGCGCGAGACTGACAACCAGTTGAGCGCCCTGCATGTCGGAGCGCAAGTTCTCAGCACTCATGACGTGGTGTCGCAGAACCAAGTTTCGGATATAATTCCCTCTTAGATAAAGTAGCGTTCTCAAGCGTTGCAAAACGCGAGGTTGATGACGCGGAGCTTGTGAGAGTCGAGGATATACGAGCTGTAAATCCTCAGGGATAGAGTGAACCCATTTCTGCGTCAGAAAGTCAAAGAAGTCGACTTTATCCTTAGGAACCGTGAATGGCGAAGAATCAAGCGGTAGATCCTCCCAGACCTTGGAGCATAACTTGGCATAAGAGACCATGCATCGAAGATACGGATGCTGCTCACTCTTCTAACCATCAGTACACGCTTTTGCTTGGTACGTGAGGGGAACTCACTGGCTCTGGACATTGGGGATCGATGTCCCGATCCGAAATGCCGAACGATAGACTAGTGCCATAACTCCACCTTCGGTCAAGAATGTATACACACCAGAAGCAACGAATTGCTAAATCTCGTTCTAATGGGTTTTTGAAGTTTTCAAAGAGAGAAGTTCGGCGGTGAAGACCGATCTCGAGGCATTCGCGACCGGCGTTGCCGATGGCTCTCCAGGCCAGGAGGTCTTCTCCGCAGTGGAACCAGTAGATGCTCTAGGCAGTGTTAGGCAGAGGGAAAAAGGATGTGACGAGGGGCCTTACCAGCATTATCATGAGTTGAAGTTCTTGAATGTCGATAAACGCCTCGCCCGAGATCCTGCAAATAACAGGCTCAACATCGTCGATCAACTTCTTGCTGATATTATTCAGCCCCTGCGCCTCAATAGCAACAGACGTAGCAACCGCGAGCTTGATAGCCTGCACATCCTTAAGCGTATTCTCCATCGGCGTCTGGAACACCGAAACCGCCTTGTTTGACAACTCATTAACGTCAATGAACGGATAGACACTCTGAATCTCCTCATTATAAACATCCAGCAGCCTCTGAACCTCTGCAATTCCTAAACTCGCAAGGACCTCAACGTCCTCAACCCCCGGTGAGAGATGCTCGCTCTCAACAACAGGCTCAGTCTCACTCGGTGATTCAGCTGGCGTGCTTGTGCCGGTAGCGTTTGGCTCGATACCCATGCCTGTGAGAGAGTTCTCTGCGATCTGGAAACTATACGCTGAGCGCGTGGGGCCCACGAATTGAGGCTCACGCGGCTCGGTGTGTACGTTGCGGATGTCTTTGCGGTAGGTGGACGATGGGTGGCCTTGGGGAGTGGACTTTGTGGAGGAGAGAGTTATGTGGGGGAGACGCTGGGATACGTCTTGGAGGGCTGATGTGAGGGCGTTGACTTGATTTTGGAGAGCGATTACTTGTTGACTGAGCGATCCGACGTCTGTTCTGTCAAGTGTTAGTGATGATTTGTGAGATGCGTGAGATACACACTGAGGTTCTTGAGTTGAGCGTCTTCGGGATGGCTCAGCATCTTCCTTCGCTGGTTGAACTGTAGGAGCAAAGATGCATTCGACTTTATTAACATCACATCTCTTACAAATATCATCGCCCTCTTCCCTCACACACTTGAGCTTCTTCTTCTTACACTCATTGCTAGCAGGGTCAGTACCTCATATCTCATCTCAAACCCGCTAGGACGGTCGCGTACCAAGCTACAGGCGCGTATTTGGCGCGTTTACTCCGCTGATTAGACGACGTAGCCGACTCTGCGATGGAGCCTATTCTCTTGCGACCAGGATCCATGAGTCATTCCGCATACGTCGCGTGTCGTTAATTGAGGCACCTGAGATACGGGGTGTTGTAGTGTCAAGGTCACTAAGGAAATGGGCGGGGCTGCCTGTAATTATTTCTTTCTGGGGTTGCTTATCAATGATATTCCGCTAAACCAAAAGTGACGACAGGCCCAGACCCTGCTGATCTACGCCTTATCAATACTTCAGCCTTCACTGGAGCACTGCTTATCGTGCAGAAATAGAGTTTGCACCTTTCTCTAAGTAGTTATTACTTCCACCACTGACTCTCTCTAGCACTAAAGATATCTTCTGATACCACTGATATCATTCTGAGTTAATATCTGCATTATATGCAACAACTATTGTGTCTCATAGTCCGCTGTATCTGGGGGCTTCTGTGTCGGGCATTGAACTCTTGTACTAAAATCTGTCGCTCAAAGGGTTTGCGATTTTTGCGCATAATCTTGAGCGCCGCGACGAAGTACCCCACTTGCAGGTCATCCGCGCCCTGCTGCATACTGGCGCCACGTTAATACATATAACATCGAAGTTTCATAATACTCTTAACCTCACTGACTACCAACGTTACACCGCAACAACCAAAAATGAACTGCATAATAGTAAAATGCCTGCGATGCAAGCGTATACCTCGCATCCGAGCCACTAAATACTACTCCTGTTTCCACCGCCCCTCAATCGCCGCAATGCCTACCCTCAACATATACCATATCCGCGATAATCCAGATCTCTACGCGCAGAACTGCCTCTCACGAAACTACCCTGACCTCGCCTCCAACCCATTCCGCATCATCAAGCTCATCTACTATTACCAGGCTTTACAGGGGGCTGCGAAATCTCTCCGTGAACGCGCAAATGCTTTACACGTTGTGCTTCTACTGCTGAAAGAAGAGGGGAAGAACATAGAAGGAGCGCTGAAGGAAGCGAAGGAGGTTAGGGCAAGGCTTCTTGAAGTTGAAGAAGTGGAGGGGGATATCATGAGCAAGATAGAGGATTTAGCGCTGGCGTTGCCGAATATCACAAGCAAGGAGACGCCGAGAGGGGTCGAGTTTGAGCCTATCTGTCATGTTAACGCCGATGAAAAGACTATTCAGATCAAGGATAGTAAAGGAAAGGCTATTCATCATGTCGAAATCGGAAAGCAGCTTGGCATCATCGACTTTGCTTCCGCCAACTCTGCATCCGGCAGGGGATCGTACTATCTCGTTGGCGCCGGCGCCCTCCTAGAACAGGCCCTCGTCTCGTACGCTCTCAGCTTCACAACTCGCCAAGGCTGTACTCCGGTCTCGCACCCATCCCTAGTCTACTCTCACATCTCCGCTGCCTGCGGGTTTCAAACTCAGGGCAGTAGCGGTGAGCAGCAGGTTTATAACATTGCTCTCAATGAGCAGGATAAGATAAAGGATGTACCTCAGATGTGTTTGACGAGGACAAGCGATATTGCGCTGGCTGGTATGAGGGCAAACACAATAATGTCGGAGTCGGAGTTGCCGATTAGAACGGTCGGTGCTTCAAGATGTTACAGGCCTGAGGCTGGGCTGGATACAGAGGGACTGTATAGAGTGCGTGAGTTCACCGAGGTCGAGCTCTTCGCCTGGACGACGCCGGACCAAGAAGAAATGGAATTCTTCTTTGACGAAATAATCGACATCCAGACTGATATCCTCGGCGCCCTCGGCCTCACATGCCGTGTTCTTGACATGCCAGTCCACAGTCTTAGCGTCAGAGAAGCCAGTAGAGTCTCCATTGAGGCCTTCTTTCCCTCCCGCGCGGTGGGTAAGACACCGGACGAGGTCCACGACGCTGCCTGGGGAGAAATTGCCTCTGTGAGTTTCTGCACAGATTACCTGAGTCGACGGCTGGCGACGAGGATGAGGAACGCGAGGGATGGGACGTTGGGATTTCCGTGGACGGTGAGTGCGACGGTATTGGATGTTCCTAGGGTTATTACGGCGTTGTTGGAAATTGGGTGGGATGCTGACGAGGGGATTGTGAGGTTGCCCAAAGTGTTACATCAGTTTATGGGTACAGATAGGATTGAGGGCCCCAAGGCCCCCAAGAGGGACCGAGAGTAACGTGATGAAGCCCAAGATGGGCTTCGACTCGACACTAATCAACTCCATATCTCATTCTTTACTTTGATGCACTGCTGTAAGTCTTTGGCGCGTCGGCTGATTTTTACCGAGAGTGAAGACCAACTTTTTGAAATCTCTTGGTACGAATCATCGGTTTGGTATAATACAGAAGCTTTCAGTGGTAGCCATCACGTAGCCTTCATTATTGCCATACTCATGATTGACTAGGTTCTACGTTCTGATAATAAGCTCTCAATCACACTCGTCAACCAATTCTTTCATCGTCTGAATCGCCCCGGGAGACAAGAGTATTGACAAGTCAGTAGTAAGACCAACCCTTTTGCCAATGTGTTACAGGCAAGCCTAATCGTGCCCCTCAGAGAGTGAAATGATACTGAACTCAGCGCTCCCTTCCCCTGCGTTGATAAATCGGCGCACTCCAATATCCAAGATCTTGCTGTCCAGCATGTCCTCTCCTTCACCCATAGGTCCGTAGCACATCATCCCGCCAAAGCTTCCGTCCAGCCCCCAGAGATTCCCATCCTGCCCCTTCACAAAGGCCATGAAGTGATATCCGATAGGATCCTCGGCATTTGGTGCCGCCGTATCGCCTCTAGCTGCCGCCGTGCTGTGCGCCTCTTCTATAACGACCGAGTTATATAGCAGGTCCGCGTGCTGAGTGGGTAAGGGCAGCTTGAGAGCTTCATCGAGGAGTCCTGCTAGTGGTGATGAAGGAACCAGACGCTCGCGTAAGGAACCGTTGAGTAGGGCGTGGACGAGGGCTACCATGCCGCAAGCGTTGCCGATTGTCTGGGGAAACCAAAGGACCGGCTGGGGAGTGCCGTCCGCGGGATAGAGGTCATCGAAGCCCTCCATCGAGTAGGTCTTCCGATTCGGAGGAGCTGGCGTTCTTTTGCCAGCGGCGACGTCTACAGCCTCGACGGCGTGGTAGGCGTTAGAAGGCGTGATGAATATGAGGGCATGAGCTGGGCGCGGCACCATGGCCAGGAGTTCAGGTTCGTCGAGGGAATAGACATCATGGAAGGCCAGCTTAGGGTCCATGCCTAGGTCGTGGGCCAGATTGGTGAAGACCTGGGGGTTGTTCTCGAGCGGGACGAAGAACTTTCTGCCCTCGGGACTGTGATAGACTGCCATCTTCTTGATTCTGGATGGTGAGACGTACAGGTTGAGCGATACGCTTAGTATAGGTAGTAGTAAACAACCCGAATAAAAGGCGAAGCCTGAGATTGAAATTCTGGATGCAGCGCTTGAAATGAGGGTTCGGTCGTGTTTTACTTTTTGGTGACGGGAGTTGGAGATACAAGGCATCCAGGCGTTGACGTAAGGCGGAGAGTGGTGTGCGTGGCACTTCTCTGATTGGCTGAGAGATTATATCACCACCGAGAGCTTAGTCGGCATGTGTACAATGAATCAGTCGGCAACTTGGCGTGACAGCGGATGTTCTGTTTGTTGTTACTGACTAGAGCCGGGGGTTATGCAATTGCGCTAACCAGGAGTATTCTACGGCGCATGTATTCATTTATTTATTAGTTCCTTAGACGTCCTGACGGCTGCATGTTTTGGACAGGAACTGAATTCCCGGCACGAATATGATTTTATTAATCGGCAACATTCTAGATTCGAAATCCAGAATCTTCCTTTACATATGCTTCGCCGACAGTAGTCTGTGTCGGATCAAAACCGAACCGCCAATTCGAACAGATAGGCTTCAGTTTCGGTGAGGCAAACCCGAGCTGGACCAGGGATATCAATATCCAATCGCTCGATGGACTCTTTTTTACCTATTTAAAAGCTATGAATGAATCTGACCAAGGACATTCCATCACAATTTCGTAGCATCTTTTATTCCCAATGATCGTCTCTACTCCCTCCCCCCTCGACTCGTCCCAAGATGACCACCGCAATGGCTGAACCCTACCTGGATCTGATAATTGACGTCGCCAAAGAGATCAATTCCAACAGTCCTGTAGTAGATATATGGCGTGCTCTCGATACAGCCGTCAGCATCATCTTTCCTAACAAGCTCTTCACCATCTCTGTCTACGATAAGGCCACTGGTACCACATGTCGGCTCTACACCACGCGCAACGATGTCCAGCCTCTCGGAGCACGGAAAAAGGTGACCCAGAGTGCGTGGTCGAAGCACGTTCTTCAAGATGGCGAGCAATTCTACGGTCGGTCAATTGAGGAAATCAAGAAGTCCTTTTCTGAGTGGGAATTCCTGTCCACGATCGGCTGTGAGAGTGTATTGAACACTCCTGTTCGGAACAATGCGACTGGCGCCATAGTGGGAACCCTGAATATCTTGGGCGAGCCACATGCATTTGATGAGTCTCCGGTCAGTTTGGCTGTTGTACTAGACCAGCTGGTCTCAGGAGCTCTCGAGGCTTGTAGAGAGGACATCTTATCAATGCCGTTTGAAGGGAAGCTGGAAACCGCCGAGGCTCGATGGGGGTGACTGCCGCCTATAAGGCTAAGCTTTAGGCTGCGAATACAGATAATGAATGACAATATGAAGACGTAGGGACGTGGGAGGCGCGTAATATAAGTATCAGTAGCAGTTTTTATTAACTTAAAATAATACTTTTATTAAATTAGTTCAAGTAGTATACTAACTGCCTAATATAATTATATAGGATAAGCTTTTTAGCCTATCTAATAATTATATCTAATATATAAAGAGAACTTAAATATATTTACTAAGGGATAAAAAGGCTGCCCTAGTCACTCTTATCGAAGACGTGGGGACTATTGTTGCCGTTATTCATCTACCTAATATTTACCAGCTACTCCAAACGTAATTCCCTTCTTAAATCGTCTCCAAACCTCTTTTCTTAACGCATAATACTCAACCTTTGTTCGCGAAACCGCATCCCTGTTTTCCACCGCCCGACGGAACAAGTATGAGATACAGTCTCCCAGAGTTCCCCAGCTCAAGCACTTGTAGACCTCCGGAGACGCGGGGCCCTTCTCCGCTGCGAGTTGGAGCAGCGTGCAGCTGACTCCATCAGCCATACCGAGAAGTTGTCCATACTGAACCTTTGTCAACGGCAATCCCGCCTCGGCTCGTTGCTGCTGCACCTGGTAAGCGTGGAGCGCACTCTGTTTGTCATGCGTGGCAAGAAAGAGGTCCACATTGGGAAAGCCGCTGGGTCCGAGATCCTCGTATCGACGCTGCAGCAGGCCGTCTGCTATCATGTTGTACGAGTCATCGGTCTGCTGTTTTGTGTCGTGGATGAGACTCCTAGGCTCCGAGTTCATGTAAGCGCCTCGTACCAGCTTGACACCAATTGTAAAACCCTCATTATTGGCGCAGTGCAGGTGGCTGAGAAGGGTGGATGGTGTTGACTTCAGGTAAGCTTGGTATGTGTTGTAGACCATTGCTTGTTGTCGGTTGTATTTACGCATAAGGCTGAGCGCAATGTCGTCAATGGCAGGCTGCACGAATTGCTGCTCCGCGTCGATAAGGATGCCCGCCTTTCGCTCTATAGCTCTTTGACAGACGGCATCAAGAGCATCCTGCATCTGTTTCGGGAGAGGGGTCTGGTCCTTCAACGCTCCCATCACTCCAACCCCAGCTCCAGTGAACCTAGATATTGTCAGAGTTGACGTGGAAAAGGAAGATTGGAGGAAGACTTACTTGAGCGCTAGGAAATCACCCTCTTCGAGCATGGAAGCAGTTTCTATCACACCTTGTCGCCAAGCTTCGATTCCTTCATCGAAAGCTGGCTCTTTTGCCGGGACACCCTCTTCTTTGAGTTGCTTGACTCCGACACCTACTTCCTGCCCCTCCGAAGCTTCAACGACGACTTCCCGAGCATATGTCAAGATGACCCCTTTGAATCCCATACCCTTAATATTGCCGATGGTGTTTTTGACTTCGCGCACATTCTCACCGGCGCAAAAGTGTTGATATATTGTGGACTTGAAGATGGCGTTGAGTATGGGGTTCTTGTCGACGCTGAGAAGAGGCGAGCGGGGCTTGGTGAAGAAAGACAATACAGCGAGAGAGGGCGTAAGGAAAATATGGTTGCTGGATACTGTTGCAACGAGCAATGATCTTAGTAGCATCCCCGTTGGGAGGAGGGAATGCGGTGGAGGAGCACCAGCTGTATGTGTCGTGGTTGCAGCAAGGCGTCTTTGTGGGAGTTTGTTGGGTCCGAGAGGAGCGAGCCGTGAATATGCCTGCGTGCGTGAGATACAAGCGAGCTTTGAACGCATTTTGTCAGTACGAAGGTGTGCTATGCAGGATGTTACTGATGGACAAGGATTATGGTATCAGATGTCCCAAGTTTGTGATCTCGAAAACAGTACCAAGCTTTTGGGGCTTTAATTCCGGTGGCTTCTTACATTCAAGAGTCTGGCCATGTGCCTACCCTGCAGATCGGTGCTCGGACCCGTCGGCGGTATCACTCCTATCGGCAACGTGCCATACGGCCCGTCGGCAGTTTGCCTAACCCGACATTTCCCCAATTTTCGGTATCAAAAATAACCGACAGATTTACTCCAAGTCTTGATCACGCTAGGAATGTGGCTACGCCTAAATTTACTGGCAGTCTATCGTATCGTGCGAAAGTAAGCGGTACCTTAG
The DNA here is from genome assembly GCA_013364945.1 of Fusarium tupiense. NCBI lineage: Eukaryota > Fungi > Ascomycota > Sordariomycetes > Hypocreales > Nectriaceae > Fusarium > Fusarium tupiense. Next base: position 27,013 of record JABEEO010000349.1, read on the forward strand.
ACCATATCGGAGCTTTCCCCCGGTATCGAATTGAATCAGAGACGTAGCAGGGGCGCTATCTATTCGATCTTGTCTCCGGAAGCAAGCCTGTCTTTAATATCATACAGACTCTATATATTCGTAAATATGCTTCTTTCTTTGCGGCCGATGGGCTCTGAGCCTCCATAAGTCTGTCAAGGGGAGCGCAATATATGCCAATCTGAACTTTAATCATTACTGTCACATCCGATATTGTAAGATGAAAGAGATGATTACAATTGTACATCATTGTAGAGACAGCTCTCAATCTAATAGCTCCTAAAAGATCTAAGTCAAGTCCTAGAAGCTAAGTCTTATGTTGGTTTCATCATGCTGTCCCTGCATAGAACTTGTAACTCAATTATCTTCGTACAAGTCGCCTCCTGGGAAAACCATCTTGTATACATTAAAAATCATGCACTCCCTGATTCCAACAATGGTCTCACCAAGGCAGTCGCTTTCAAATGCAGGTCACATGTTGAGCTTTTACACCTCATTAGAAGGATACCCAACCTCGTCGGCACCAATCAAATCCTCCTTCATACTCCTGATGCTTGTGAAACGCGATAGAAGGTTAGTGCTGGTGGCCTTATCGTTAGTTCCAGAAGCCCGTCCCCCCCCGAAAGGCTGGTGGCCAACAACGGCGCCACTACTCTTACAGTTGACATAGAAGTTACCGGCCGACTGTCGAAGAGCCTTCTCAGCTTCAGCAATGGCGCTTCGGTCCCGGGCAAAGACGGCGACGGTGAGGGCAAACTTGGTAGACTTGTCGATCAACTCCATTGTCTGCTTATACTCGGCATCGGGGTATACATAGACGGAAAGGATAGGACCGAAAAGCTCATTCTTCATGAGATCATGCAAAGGGTTCTTGGCCTGGAAGATGGTGGGCTGGATGAACCAACCCTTGGACTTGTCGGTAGAACCGCCGGCGAGGAGCTCGACTTGCTTGTCTGCCTTCGCGTCCTGGATGACCTTATTAAGCTTCTCCCAGGACCGCTCGTGGATGACGGGGCCAATGAAATTCTTGAAGTCCTCGGGGGGTCCGACATGGAGCTTCTTCGTCTCTGCGACCAGCTGCTCCTTAAATTCGGGCCAGATAGATTCGGGAACATAGAGGCGTGATGTAGCAGAGCACTTCTGTCCTTGGTATTCAAAAGCTCCACGGATCGTGTTGACAACAGAATTTCTGATATCAGCGCTCTTATGGACAAGGTGAAAGTTCTTTCCGCCCGTTTCCCCAACAACACGAGGGTAGCTCTCATACAAACCGGACCGAATCCCATCGCCAATCTTACCGTAGAGGTCACGGAATACATCTGTAGAACCTGTGAAGTGAAGAGCTCCAAACTTGGGGTGCTTGAGAACAGCGTCTGTGACCTTCTCGGCGTCACCGGGGAGGAACTGAATGACACCGTCCGGAAGACCGGCTTCCTCGAGGACCTTTTGGAGTATGTAGCCAGCATAGATGGCGCTATCAGACGGCTTCCAGATCACGACGTTACCCATGATGGCTGGCGCAGCAGTCAGGTTGGCGCCAATGGCTGTAAAGTTGAAGGGGCTGATAGCATAGACGAAGCCTTCGAGGGGGCGGTACTCCATCTTGCTGTAAATGATTTATTAGCATTCATACATGGTTAGAGTAATCTCCGGGGTGTTCAACCTACTTCCAGACTCCAGCGTCATTCATTGTGTTCTGCTGCTTGTACAACTCGGCAGCATAGTGAACGTTGAATCTGAGTTCACAGTTAGCCATTACTTCCCAATGACATGCGCTGCTAGCTAGGGTGATGAGTAGTACCTGTAGAAATCACAACTCTCGGCAGCTGAGTCGATCTCAGCCTGCCAAATGTTCTTACCCTGCCCGAGCATAATGGCGGCCATGATCTCGTACCGGTACTTTCCAGCAATTAGCTCCGCTGCTCGGAGAAACACGGCCGCTCGGTTCTCAAACGAAGTATTGGCCCAGTCTTCTTTCACGGCCATGGCCTTCTCGATCGCTTCCGACACCTGGGTGGGGGTCGCTGTAGCATATTCGGCAACCGTAGTTGCATGGGCAGAGGGAATTGGTTGAGAGCCGGTGATTTCAGAGGCGACCTATAAAACGGAACGAATTGTAAGCCTCTTGCCTTGCAACTCACGGGGGTAGTAAAGAAAACATACCGTCTGACCACTGATTCTTAGCTGAACTTTGATGGGAAGACGTTGCTTCAGGCTGTCAAGAGCGTCCTGCAACTTTTGACGCTCTAGGGAACCCTTTGCGTACGTGGGCTTAAAGCATGTCAGTATGATTGACCGTCTCGAGCCGAATAAGACACAAGGCTATGAAGCGATGCATACGTTGGGTTCATTTCGAATCGGGGGGACCCTGAAAGTCCCTAGGCAGCGGGTAGTGAGCCGTAGAGATCAGCCTTTGGCTGTAGCAATTGGTCAGTCATTATGGTATAATGTCTAAGTTGTTAGC
>JABEEO010000350.1:0-59120 GCA_013364945.1 Fusarium tupiense
TCCTCCTCATCATCATCATCATCATCCTCGCCATCTTGGATCCAGTCCATCATGTCAGGGGACTCGGCGCTTTCCTTTGTCTCAGGCGTATGTGTATTCTCAATCTCAAAAAACAAAGGGGGCTGTGGTCGGCTTGGCTTAGGGAGCTGTCTCTCGCTTGCTCGGCCATAATGTTGCTCGGCGAATTGCTCTGGGCCATGTCAGATTCTCTCCTCTGTGTTGCCCCTGAAGGCTTTGCTCACCACTGATCGTCCAGTAGGTTTCCTCTGGTTGGTCCTCGAAGAGCTCCTTAGAACATCGTAGCCCATCTTTGATCACGACGAGATCCCAAAGACGCAAGCTCCTCAACTGGTCTATCCTCCTCATAGCCTTGCTTCGAACCCATTTCCTCGCAACCGTTACATCGTACAGCATAAGGCCATACTCATACGTCCACTCTGCCACCCACTGGATCTCCTCGAGCTTCATGGCGCGGGCACTGTCGCGGAACACGTTGTCGAGGCACTCGCGGTTCTGCAATACGATGCTCAACATGTTCTGTTGCTCGGGGGGATAGTCCAGGGGGACTCCGAGTTGAAGATTTGTCCATTTGTGGCATCGTTGGACGAGTTCTGTGGCGAATTCACGTCTGTGGCAGTCCTCACAGAGCCAGAGGTAGCTAGTGACGACGAGGACTCTTTGAAGCGATGGGGGACAGAGCTCTTTGCAACCTTGACTGCATCCGACCTTGAAGAGGAGCCTGTGCATGCATTGCTCGTACCGAATGATGGCGACACCGCAAGTCATATCGCTGTTCAGTGTCACTCGCTGTTCAATTATAGATGCGTTGTATAGTCAGGGGGGAGAGAAAAAGATACGGTGACGAGAGCTTCACGTTGTTTAAGTAGATTTGGAGAGGCACTGTAGAGTTTAGGTTGTTACAGAAGCGTTGAAAGTACCGCCTTTCGCGACTTGACGCCAAACGTCCTTTGGCAGTTGAGGTAGGGTAAGGTAGGTGCCTTGGTTACAGTTGAATCGGTTGTCATCGTTGAGGGCAGGCTCGTTTGGAAGTATCCATGGAGCAACACGCTGCCTCTGAAGTCATCACCACCACATATTCTTCCCCATTTGCCAGTGCCTCAACAGTATGGCTTGCCTGTGTGTGCTGTTCGTGAGATATTGTGTGGAAACTGTTGAACTCTCACACGCATTTGGCCGTGAAAGGGGCGAGTGATAGCGAATGAGCACTCTGGCTTGACGAAGAGACGGCAAAAGCCATTGTTGCCTAGAAGTTAAACGCGTCTATCACTATGTTAACCGAGTCCTTTAAGCATAGAGGCGTCGTCGTGCAGTAAACTTTGATTCCCATTTTGTTCTTATGACTCGATATGGTGATTTTGATACGAGGGTATTAGGGTATTCATGAAACAAAAAAACATTCCGAAATGCGAATATACCAACAAGGTAGAATACACCCAACCACTGAAGTTCACACCTCAACACCATGCCACGAGCGCCGAGATATTCGGTGCAATGCCCAAGCACACACGGTCGTGAAATAAACTCACTCAAACCAAATCTCGCACCCGCTCGACCCCTTGTGTCACGCCATTTCCCCAGATTACCTCGCCCTGTTTCCCAGCCTTCCCTTCCCCCTACTTCTAAGACCCCGCATGCGATGCGAGAGTCAGTTCAGGAAAATACCGCGAAAGCTTTCTAGGATTATGCACGTCTACCCTGGCTGGCTCTTCTGTATCCGAGATCTGGTCGTAATCGTTTGAACTTTGGCCGTGATTGCCATCCAGCAGCTGGACAGATCGTCTCTTAACTTTGATGTTTCCCTGCGCTGGGGCTGGTTTGTTGCCTTGTTCGTTTGGAGGGGTTGTCTGTGCAGGTGGAGGCTGTGCTTTTGGTTGAGGCACAGGTATCGACTCGCACACAGCGGCTACCTTTCTGGTTTGGCGGCACATATCGGGACTGAGGCTCCTAGGTGGGCCAAAGTTGAGAGTGCTTGTCATCATCTTGCGGTAGCCCTCAAGCTCTTGTTGCTGCCGATCAACTCCCGCGGGACTAGCGACGTCACTTCGGTTCTTCTCGTTTGATGTGAGTCCCTTGGCCTGCACAAATGCACTGGAGCGAACGTGGTGAGGATCACGTTCGTAGTACTTGTCGATTATTGGATGGACCATGACGGTCTGTCTGTGGATTGTCAAGATGGAATTCGTTGGTACGTTGACCCAATTCTCTGCTTCAAGTCAGCCGCATCCCTTTCAATACCCAGAGCATTTTGCATACCTCTCTCAAACGTCAGGGGCTCGCTTGCAACAAGTACAATGTCAGCGCCCCGATCCTTGCGCTCCATCTGGTATTGCTTGTCACTTGCAGATTGTGTTCGTGTTGTCCATTGAGTTCCGGAAGAATAGTACAGGCTGGCCGCTTCATCCTTGGAACTGCTGATGTATCTAGTGCAGATCACGCTATGACCATCGGTGACAGCAAAGTTGAGCAAACTTCTGGTATCGACGTCCTCGTTCTGCAGAATGCTTTCGGGAATCGCATCGGTCATCTCGTTGATCTGCGCGATCGTGCGCTTCATAGCCTCTCGAAGAATAGTCGGACCAAAGCCAGTTTCGGGGCAAGCGCTTGGGTCGTGGCCTAGTCGTTCAAGAGTATCGAGAAAGAGGGCAAATGCCCACTCGCTATCCGTTCCGCCTTTGACACCCAGATACCACTTGTCAGCGAGACGCTCGCCCAGGCGACGCTTGATGTATTTCCATCCACCCAGACCGCCATTGTGCATCCACATCAGGCTACCGTGCGTGAAAGGGTGGCAGTTGTCTTCGCTTAGGGAACCTTCGGTCGTGGCACGAACATGGCCAAAGATTAGGCGGGAGGCGGTCTTTGAAGCGATTCGCTGCAGATTGGTGCAATTCCAGGCGGGAATGGTCGATGTGAAAAGGCAAGGCGCTGAGCCCAGCTTAGGGTCGGTGTAGAAGCCTATGCCGAAGCCATCTGCGTTGTTCTGACCTCGTCTCGTATCCTGTAGATGGTTTACATGTGTTAGTTACGAAATGACGTTCCTTTGATTGTCGGTCAAAGAAATTGATTGAGGTTGACCCACGAGACGCAACCGAGAATCAAATGATTGTTTGAGAATAGAATGAGTAGGATCGAGAATCAGCTTTGATAGGAGAATCTCGTCACTCCCTTTATAGACCTAAAAGAGTTACGGTGTCAGTGTTGTGTTCTGCGTGCGACCAAGAAGCCGGCTTCGGAGGTATAGATAAGGGATCTTGATTATAGGGGACTCACCAGAAAACGGCACATGGTTTGACCTTGTGCGCGCAAGGAAATCAATCTGGTCCGGAGAAAATAACAAATAGGTCAAGAGGGAGGACAGGTGCGAGAAAGAATAATAAGAGAGAGGTGTAGGAACAAAAATGTCTGGAGAAATAGGGGATTGCGTATTACTGAGACGGGAGGACAGTGATTGTGAGAGAGTGATTGTGGTGAGGGATGACACCATTGGCCCTGGAATTCTCAAGGGTTGCGTTGCTTCTTCCAGTGGATGCCAGGAGTGGCTATCGGTGAACGGGCCATCGGCTTTGGCGGGAGACAAGCCCTGGTAGCCAGGTTAAAGGTAAGACAAGGCTGAGAGGGAGGGGGGAGCGGCCAATGAGGATGAGTGAAAGTAGGGGCACTTTAAAGGATTAAAGGATTTGAGGATTTGACTGACAGAACCAACGTGAGATGGCTACAATACTGCATGAAAGCAATTGGTGCTGATGAGTTGTCATATGCGGTGATAGGTGCCACACATATGCATTTCCCTACCTTGAATACCTGTTTTATACATTAAGTACCTGCAGTAATCAATCACTGATAGCATCATTCACGAGGCTGCTTCTATCCTTGCATATGAGTTCGAAATTCCGGGGAATGGCCCGCTGATAGTGGAGCATATCACGGCTCTCGTCAATTGAACTGCCTTCAAGTCCCGTTCAAAGTGTGACTCAACAACTCAATTCTTTTACTGCCTGTTTTCGCTTGAACTCTGGTTATGACTCAATTGCTTCTCGTCACGTCAACGACCCCCTGCGAAGCCGTGATTCATCACTTGTCTTGGGTTAAAATGATCATTCAATCAATCTCATATTCAGGGGGGGAAAAAGAAAATACAGGCCTGCAGCCACCGCCAAAAGCGGGAGTCGCCACATCCGCGCATCGTTGACCCTTGCAGCTAAGTCGTAGCGCTTTGAGCCACAGTTGACGTCGGCTAGTTGCACTGACGTCTTCTCCAACTGTGGCGCTACTAGGAGCAGCCATTTTACGCGAGAACATCGCCCATTTACACGCTCCGCGGTTTCGCGACCGCGTCTTTGGCCTATGACATTGGCATGGTCCACTCTCGTCTCGCTTCAACCCCATCCCAGCCCGGCCTTTTGGCTCCTCTGGCAACCAAACTAATTCTGCAATTGGAGCCTCTTCTTTCCACCATATTCAATTTTCGACATGTTCTGATCTGTGTCTCTGCAAGAATTCGTCTCATCAACTTCGTGAACTGTGACCTCTTCACCAGCATATATCGTCAGACTCGACTCCTCCAGCCCAGCCCAGCCCAGCCTCTCGCGGCTTCAACAGGGCATCGTTGCCTGTCATGTCCTCCGATGGCCCAGATACTCTTCCAACGCCTGCGTCATCATCACGACCAAAAGGAACACCTTCGATAACACCTCGTCGCTTTAATCGCTTCTGGCAACCAAGACAGTTCCAGACTCAGCCGTTGCCAAAGTTTAGAACTGCTCTTGGGAGCTTGGACGAGTCTGATACTAACCAGCAGCCCATTTCGCCCCAATCGCTTCTTCATAGTGATCCTATTTTACCTTCTTCTCCAAGTGATAGATTCCAGGATGAATCACGCAAGAGAAAGCTTCAGGCCGAGGCTTCGGGTGATGAGGCTATCTTCAAGAGGCCAACATTGAACTTGGATGATATGCCACCTCTTCGGTTCAACACCACAGCTACTTCCAGCAGCACACTTCCAGGCAATGATAATGAAATTCAAATGTCAGAGAGCCAAATCAGTCTGGAGAGTCTTGATAGCTATAGAAAAGCTACCCTGGTAAGTTTGGCTTGGTCTGAAATTGCTCACGCGATCTCAACTTACACCACATCAGAGCAGTTTCTTCAAGACCAGCCGTGGAGTTGCTCGAACACCTAAAAAGTCACCCTTTCTCATCAATACACCCAGTATCACCGAGGAACCTCAACCTGTCGATGTACGTTGTTATCTCCAGAGTCCATGGCGTCACTGACATCATCACTAGGAGCTAGCCAACTACGCACCTAGACCAATCCGAAAATTCGGCGATAGAGGCGTTGCATCACAATTACTCAACCGAGAGCATGGACTTGGATATTCAACTGGCCAACCATATCTTCACACACCAGCATGCGACCCTCGAACTGAGACTGCAAGGTTTTACAGCCGTTGCATCGATTCTTATGAATGTCTAACTCCTAGTGGAAGCCGTACCATACCCTTCTGCCTTACAAGCACTCACAATGCCCCCGTGACGGCTGTCGGTGATGAAGAAGGTTGTGTTAGGTTCTTCGACACTTCTCCAAACGATGATCCCAACGAGGAAAAGGACTTGGGTGTTCACTCGGTTCATGACAATGCCATCTGGGATATGGACTTTTCCCAAGATGATATGCGTCTTGCGACTACAGCTGGTGACGCAGCTCTGATTATGGATGTTACGACCAAGTCTATTGCTGCCAGGCTCGCAGATGGCCATTATAACTCGACTCGACAGATTGCTTGGCAGAAGGGCCAATCTATTGGCAACGTACTGACAACCTCAGACAAGGCTGGTCGAATTCGTCTGTGGGATTTGAGATGCCCTCATTCTCATGTGAGAAGCTTCTCAACAATCAGTAGCAGCGAGACAGGTCGTCGAACCGTCACTGTTCGAGATGAGACAATCAGACCATTCCAAGCCTCGACCGTGAACACTCTTGACAACACCCATGAGCGTACTGCCCATGGTAAGACCTCACCTGCTTCTGTTACTGCAATTCAATGGCTTCCCGCTGGTCGTGAACATCTTTTGCTCTCCGCTTCTGAGGCCGAAGCTGTTGTCAAGCTCTGGGATCTTCGGTACATCAACCGTCGCCACCAAGAAAAGAGCACACCTCTCTCGGCTACCACCGTCCCCTCCAACCACGCCTGGCGTTCATATGGTATCACTTCTCTGTCTCTCAGCAGTGATGCCGGCCGTATGTACGCAGTGTGCAAAGACAACACCATCTACGCTTACTCGATGTCTCATCTCATGCTTGGCCACGCTCCTGAGCTCAAAGACCTCGCCACAAAGAGGAGACCCATCGAAGCCCAAGGCCTAGGACCTCTTTATGGTTTCAAGCATGACTCTTTCGCAGCACGAACATTTTTTGTCAAGTGCAGAATACGACCCAAGGGCTTCTCCCACTCATCTGACCTCCTTGCAGTGGGTAGCTCTGAGTCTTCTGTCGTACTCTTCCCCACTGACGAGCGATATCTTCGATCTGCTTGTGCCCAGCGCGCTCACCTCCTTGATCCACCTGGATCTGCACCTACACCCTCTCGCTCATTCTCATCTGCCACAGGCGCTGAACCCACCTCCTCCACAGTCCCCATCTTCCGCAATGGCACAGCTCTTGTCCATGGCCATCAACGCGAAGTTTCAAACGTCAGTTGGAGTTACGATGGCAAATTAGTCAGCGCGTCTGACGATTCCATCGTACGTCAGTGGCAGGAGGATGAAGGTCGGGCTCGGTACCTGAGACAAATCGGAGATTTTGGTGGTGAGCGATACATGGCGGGCTGGGCTGATGTGGGTAGTGAATGGGATGACGAAGATGATGAGTAACGAGTTGATAGCATGTTGCAGTAACGCATGGCGTTTCTTTGATATTATACGATACCCTTCAGCCAACATGGGCGTTTCAAACATGTATGTTAGTCAGCAGAGCTCTCCACAGAGACTCGAACACACAAGCGGGTTCATAAAGGGCATTTACAGATAGCATTCACGAGGAATGACAGTTTAAAAAGGTAGCATGCACGAGTTAGAATTACAGAATAATTTTGTTCAAGGATATATCGTTTAGGTATTTGTGACGTAAACTGACTGTCTTTGAATCTAGTTTCGTAATCGTTTCTTTATAGAACGCTAAAAGGCCGTGAATAGGGGTATCGAGTACAATCGTGTGCGTGTGCTCTAGGTATAAAAATGCAACCGACTCCAGGTATAGACGTGTTTCCCCCCCAATGAGGGTTATCCTGAATCCTTCAACTCCTTAAAACGCCAAACAAAATGCAATCGCTGTCTGAAACAACTTTTCCTCTCATGCTTCAATAATCATTACTTCGCGGCCACGCCTAGCCGAGCACAGTGCTCCCAGCAGGATAACACCAACGGTCAATACTATCAACCAGTTGAAGAGGCTCATACTATCAAGCTTCTTGGACGCAACTTGAAGACAGTCTTTCAACTCGTGCTTGGTCGTTTTTGTTCTGGCTGGCGGGCGCATTGGTCGCGGCAAGGTCTTGTCGAATCTCATAGACTTGGAAAAGGCTGGACAGAGTTCAATGGCAGTAGCATCATCCTTGGAGAGACCAAGATGGCCGATCGGGAGCTTAATCCCACTCTCCGGCTCCACTGTCGATGCGGTTGCACTGTAGTTCCAGATCTTCCAGACTAATTTAGTGCCGCTTGCTGGTGCAAGCTTTGTAGATCGCTGAATTCTGTCTCTTGCGATAGAAACACTATCCCTGAGACGAGAGCGAAACGGGTGCAGTTGGTCGACCAAGTCGAGTAGTGACGAGGTCGTACTGCCGCCACTTTCTTTGCGCGCTGGGTCCTCACAGACCATGTCGAGCTGCTGAACCAAAAGTGTCATGTTGTCGAAAATGCAAATCGACTCTTGAATGATATCCTGCTTCTCGCGTGATGTGAGTTGCCCCTCCATGCTAGCGAGTCGTCGCTTAAATTCCCGTTTCAAATCTTCCCCGTCCTCGGGAGTCTGGAAGTGGAAAAATCGGAGAGGCATCGTGTGAGTCGCATGGCAGTGAAAGTCGTCTATCGGGATCTCTTCGTCGGACAAGCCACTTGCACGCTTAGTTGGCCTTGATGTCTCTACACAGGGGAGACGGTTTGGCTCAACTGGAGAAGGTAGCCGGTCCCAAAAGTCGTCTCCAGCTGATTCGAGTGTAGCTCTGATAAAACGGCCGCCGGCAAAGAGTGCCATGAACAAGATGTAGGAATAAGCCATCAGTACATGAGGCCTATGTTTGACAGTTCTTTTGATGTGCTGTATGAATTCCCCCAATCGACCATTTTCTTCGACAAGCCGTAACTGCTCTTCAACAGTATCGTTGGACCACCCCGCCAAATTGGCAATGTCGGCCTTGAGACGATCCGAACGCATTAATCCCGGAAAATACATTTGTTGGAGTATCGATTGCATCCTGCTGCAACTTGACAGCTCGTGAAGATCGGAAGCTGGGAATGCAGTTTCTGCTGAGTTTGGCGGAGTTTCCGGCTCACAGGTCTCGTCGTCCTCCCCGGACAAATCTACAGGCAATCCCGACTCGAGTATGTCGCGCCATAGCGTCTCAAAAGCCACATAGATGGGTGTAACGTGGAGCAGGCCAGTGATATAAGCAGATGAATCAGTAGCTAGAGGAGGCAACGCAAGCGGTAGCCGGGCGATAATAAGTTTGTTAAGCTTTGCGTGCACCGATCTTGTGGCGATGGCGACAGACTCGGCTAAGGAGAGGTCATGTTGGCGGTGTTGAGGTTCGGTTTGGGGTTGGGGTTGAGAGTCGGACGCAGGTTGAGGCTGAGGATGTTGTGAGACGTCGGCTTGGAGAGAAGCCATCTCCGTTGGAGTTGGCTGGGCTGCTTGGCCACCCTCAGGCCTGGACTTCAGGTAGACGTGAGGATTGGTTTTTATTTGCAGGTTGAGGTTTAGGCTATTGGTGTGTAACGAAGATAGTAGTACTTGGTTGTCAAAAAAGGTTGACGTAGGGACAGAAAGTATTCCAAGTAAAGAGTGAGGAAGACAAGATGATGAGGACTAGGGTCGAACCGGAAATCGGTCAGTTCAGGTTAGACAAAGTGAATGTAGGGTTTTGAAGGAGGAGGAAGAGTCGATTTCGGTCTGGCCTGGGTCGAGATGGAAGAGGACCCTGCAAATGGAGATGAAGGAGGCGACATGAACGATATTACAAGCGGAGCAGGAGCAGGAGTAGGTATGATGCCATGCCTTCCTCATGGAGGGAATGATTCAGAGCCTCTAAAATTCGAGTCGAGTAATTAGGTGCACCATTCACCGTTCCTTATGACTCCTAAGAACTGTCTCCAAGGCCTAAAGGTAGAGCTTAAGCTATCATCCACAGTGAGCTGCTTATCAAGCCACACTACGAATCAATATCGATTCACGTATAATGCAAAACGCCGCAATTCTCTGATTCCCACCAACGCCACATCAGGAACAAGGGCACTGTAGATCCCCCTCATGACAAGGGCCCATGATACGGAGTGCTGCTGAAAAAAGAAGCTCCCCCACTTGGAGACGTGAAGTCATGATCGGAATTTTGGCGTGCCATCGGTAGTGGACCTGCTGGAAACAGGGATCTAACGCCAAAACGCTCCGGAGCTCTGGGTCGGACAGGGAATAATGTTGAACGGAGCTGCTCCGGGCCAGGACAAGCATTCTATCGTTTGAGCAAAGAGGACACGAGAATCAAGGTAGATTAGATTTACGAAAGATCTAGTCGTTATGACTTTTGATTGTATTTCAGTCTCTCAGCTTCAAAGAAGCAAATATCCATTGTCCACGTATACTCTTACGAGTACTGCTGAGCTGTCAATTGTTGTAAAAGCAAAGATTACCTTGACGAAAACATCAGCCACCGCTAGACATGATACGATTTCCCACAGCTCCCATATCTAAGTGACATCCTTCACAAAATGCAGTACAATTGGTCATCTCATCTTAAGACCCGGCTGCCTCGAACCCTTCCCCCTGATCCGAACCCCGGTCGAGGCCCATGGTCCCGCCCAAACTTTCGATTCGATCTCACAGATCATCGTACGGGCCCAAGATCGCGAGTGTAACTGAGAAGTTCAGGGTCCAGAACCACGGGACCCTCAAGACCCTGCACGATCAAGACTTATTTCCTGCAATTTTCTAGATCGGGAAATCTAACATTCTAAATCAAGCATTTAACTCCATATCTCCATGACTGAACTGTTCGTCTAGCCGTATCTTACGGTTGAAACGCCTTGCATCCTGTGCATCACTTGTCCCTTCTGTCCCGTAACTTGCTGTTGAAAGCTACAAACGCCTCAAAATTCCGTAAGCTCATGTATGTCGTTATCTTCATGACCCGTACACTTAAACTCCCACCGATCTCTCCAAGTCGTCATCCTTTTTGGGTTCCTCCGCATCGTTGCTCTCTCGGCTGACCACAATAAATGAAACAAAAACAACTGCAGCACCAACCCAATAGGTAAAACTCGAATATTGCTGATATTGCAAGATCTCGCCAATCAATGACAAGGGTATCGTGAGAGATAAGCCAACCGTCACCACAAGGGGCGTCGTCATGAGCAGAGCGAGGGCCCATGAGATATCACTGATGAAGGAAGACACCGCGTTGAACTGATCGTGTGTTAGTTTTGTGATAACTCGGCGAAAATACAGAAACCTACAATAATGATGCCCCAAAGTGTGCTGCTGGGTGGTAATTCAAACTGGTCATGGTTAGCTCACAGTCACACACATCACGGCTCGGACAAAACTCACTGGTTCCAAGCCTGTCCAATGCAATATGAAGAAGATGGGCCAAAGCAGAACCACGTTGAAAACACCAACAAGCCCGAAGAACATCTGCATATCAACCTTGTCCTCATTCGGGACCTTGCGCTTCATCACAGTCACATAAAGGCCATAAATCACGGCACTTAGAAGCGCCATTGAATCCCCAACCGCGATTTGTGTAGGTGACTTGTGCGGGAACGACCCTCTATCCTCATCGCTTTTGCCGGTCAGATCTACAGTCGAGATCAGAATCACTCCTGCCAGGGAAGCTCCTACACCCAAGATCTTGGCTGTCGAGAACCGCTCGATTCCGAATATGGAGCAGAAGACAAGAGTCCAGACACTACTCGTGGATGTCAGGATCGTAACGCTTGCGACGCTTGTATATTCGAGACAAGCTGACGCAAAATAGTTCGCTGAGAACCACAGCATGCAGAACTCGAAGCTCAGAACGGCAGTCTCCTTGAACGTCAGCTTTTCTTCGGCGGTTGCGGTTTCCGTGCTTCCGTATCCTTGCGATATCAAGCGTTCGGTTGCCTGTTCGTCCTCGGATTGATAGAGTGACTTCGTATTTATTCTGCCATGTTTGTAATCGGACCATAATTGCGTCGCATCATGTCGCATTCCACTGATTCCATGCTGCCGTAGGTATTTGAAGAACTTGGGTATTAAGGAGATCGCGAATATCGAGGTATTGAGGTAAACGATAAAGAAAGGCTTGTTGTAGGTTTGATCAGAGAACATGTACTATAGCATGTGTTAGCTTGAACATGAAGGCTACCGTTCTGATGCTCCTACGCTGGCGATGAAATTGTATAATGTCCATAGGAACACCGTCAGCAATAACAGCGCAAAGCCGAGGGTTCTTCTCGCAACACCGCCCAAACCCAGTTTCGCCCTCAACCCGGCTGGTGATCTTGATCTCGATTCGAGTAGCGGGCTCGAAGGTTCTGCCACCTCGTTCTCATCTTGTACATGCTGTCGCTCTTGCGAAAGCGATCCCTCATCTGATAAGGTCGACATAGCCGGTGCCATCTCTTATCTCCAATGCGAAATCAGTTTCCCCGGATGCGCGCAACTATGCGCGTCTCGTCCGAGTCGCGATAAGCGACGATGTTGGTGATGTCAGCGCAAGCGACCACTGCGGCTTTGAGAGTATTTCGATAGTTGTGCTGAAATGTGGGAGGGAGATGATATTAATATGATTGCGGATGTCGGACGGTTATTGAATTCCAGGGTCTTGAGCACGCAATTAATCTAAGCGGGGATCTTGGTGACACTTTGGGGTAATCATTCGCAAGTTTAAAGATAAGGGTTCTATTTTTGAGCCGGTATCGGGGGTGGTTCATTCCCACCTCACCAGTGAAACCTAATCCGATGTCACTTATACGAGCATCACATAAAGTTGGCCAACCAAGTCAGACCCTTTTTAATTTTTTTTGGAATATATGTAATGGCTTGGATAACGACATTGATCTGATACACCGAGTTCCTGGTCTCTAACAGAGCGTTTCCTGACCTGGTGAACGCAAATAGGGTAGCATTTATAGACAGACTTGAGCATAGATAAGTACGGACGCGAAAGGTTCGATGGCCTCCCCATTTCTTAAATAAACCAGAAGGACCAAGCTCTCTGCTAGTAAAGGCAGTAAAATATGTAGTGAATGCGGTGTATTTGCGAAGGAATATAAAGGGTAATTCGAAAGGAACCAGCAACACTAGCAACAGTAGATAGACATATTGACCAAGTTCGCAGACCAACGATAGGAGTAAATTTAAAACAGATCATTCTGTGGTCTCAAACTCAAAGACTTGGTCTATTTTTATTCGAGTATCATCCCTACTTATCTGAGGGTGTTGACAGGGCGGTGATACAGCAAACACCAAGGATAACTCGACATACCTACCTTAACCTGACGGGTGTATATAATTTCTCCCTTCTTCATTTCGGAAGAACCAACCAAATAGCTTCCTCTCAGTCTTCAGACTCGATGTTTGCTATGCATCTGCATGTATCCGTTGTGCTTGCCCAAATACATCCAAGCTCCCGGCTGGTCTTCGCGGGAGGCCAAGATTGATTCACTGACCTCCCAGTCATTTTCAACACTGTCAAGCAGCGCCGATGATTTACCTATAAAGTTATCCAATCAAAGCCTTATTTTCTGCTATACCTATGCCCGTAGTTCGGTTTACTGCATCCCTTCTGCCTATTTCTTTGACTCACTCTTGAACTTTGTTGATTTGTGGCTAAAGCGTGGCACGAGTTAAAAGAACAGTTACCGCCTGCTCCCAAAGCATTCATGCCTCGCAGGAAATCAAGAAAGCCCAGGGACTCTGATACAATGGCAAAGTATAAAGAAACCCCGAAGGAGAAAGAAAAGTCTACCTCGACCCGATGCCGGCCTAAGATTACGCGCAACATACCTCATCGTGTCTCTCCATTGAACAGAGTCAAGAGAACCTCGGTTCTCTGTGTGCCGAAAGGAGACGAGATCCTGAGCTTTCTAGTTGACGAAAACCGCATGAACAGAATATGTCCTCCCTGGCGCCATTTCAAACTCCTGGGCGGACGCAAAAGGATGGCCGACACCAGTGGCATTGACTTTGGGAATGGGACTGCTAAGGATGCTCTCCGAATAGTCTTGGACATGATCCACGGCAAAGAGGTGGTGAACTATGAAGATTTCAGCCCTCGTCTTCTCTTCTACATTCTCGAAGTTCATGCCTGGTTGGGACATCCGAAAGCCGTTTACAGCAATTGTACCCTTCCAACAGCGATCGGAACTCAAGGGGCACCATTCTCTCCATTTTTTGACAAGGATGCCATCTCAAGGTGTATCTTTGGCATGGCAAGAAAGGATAAGTACCTGTACCGGGTGAAAGACTGGCTCCTTCTGGCTCTCGTCGCCGAAAAGCTAAGACTTCAGGACGTTATGCATTTGATCCGCGACAACTTATGCCTTTTCTGCAGAGCAGATAAGAGGGAGTTACCCGAAGAAGCAAGAGATTGCATCAAGGATAGGGATTGGGCCAGGATACAGAACCTCGGACTTATTGGTAAGTGATATTCATCCTTTTGTATGTTGACTGTTGAGCTAATTGTGCAACAGACAATGCATTGCTGTCAAAGCGTGAGTTTTATGTCGACAAAATCATCAAGGGGCTACGTCTTCTTTCCCACCAAGTCCTCTATTTTAATGGAGGCATTCTTCCCAACGAAAGTATTTTCAACACATACCAAGACTATAGAGTTGCAGCATGTTCATATTGCCGATCGCTTTCGTCGGACGAATTTCATCGGGAACTCATCTCAGCGCGGTTATGGCCGCTGTGTGCTGAGACTTACCAAGAGCGCGTCATCGATCTACTTCACGCAATCAGGGATATGGAAGAAAGGACACTTGTTGGAGGGCACTGCAACCAGTTAACCCATCTTTACGATCACCTCCGACAGATATGTGCCGAACCGGAGCGTTAAGGAGATACTGACCGGTGAACTGGGTGATGAATTGCCGTGGGCGAGATGGTAAGGCGGGAAGGAAAAGACCGAATTGACGAATAGTCATGAATTTAGAGTTGGTAGTTTGTAGCTTTTGCTAATTGATTGGTCATTAAGGCCAGCTTATGACGAGAACACCATGGCCTGAGGCTCCATACCCTTGCCTTCAGCCAAAACTCCCGCCTTTCTCAAGATGGATACCGTGTTCTGAACAACCTCAGCCCGGACACCCTCAGTCTTGGTAGGGAATCGGACAGTCTTGAGCCACTCTCGAGCATCAGGTTCTGTATATCCGAGGCTGCTTGAGATGTACGCCACAGCTTCCTCCTGATTGTCATTGAAGTGCTTGATACCCTGATCCAGCTTTGCGAAAAGATCCTTGACGCGGGAATCCAGACCTTCCTGAGTGAGCTTTGTAGAAGCAACGATCTTCCAGCTACTCCAGGGTGTGTAGATCTCGCCAACGCGACGAATCTCACCAGAGTCGTAGAACTTCTTGGAGGTGAAATGCTCCCACATGAAGAAATCGGCCTCGCCGCTGTTAACGGCATTTCGAAGATTCTCAAAGTTGTTGAGAACAACTGTGTCGGAGAAGGGCTTCTCTGCAGCACCGGGGGTCAACCAGCCTTGCTGATCGGCTAGGACAAAGCCCATCACGTAACTTCCTGAGCCAATGCGTGAAACACCGATCTTGCCACCCTTGAGGGAGTCAACAGAAGTGATCTCGGGTCGCTTTGCACCAGTAGAGATAGCCCAGCCTGTATAAGTTAGTGACCATATCATCGTGATGGAGAAGAAGACTAACAAAGAGGTGTCTCGACATATGTGCCAACGAGACGATATCCACCATCACCCTCAACACCCTCCTTACCCAGACCTGCAATCCAGCCCTCGGTCAAGCCAACAGCTACATCAATCTCACCACCTCGAATAGCAGTGACCATGTGGCCGGTGCCTGAAGGGAAGGGAATCAGCTCCGCATCAAGACCAAAATGCTTCTGAGCAAAATAGAGGGGAGTTGAGAAGTGCTCTGGCACGTAGCCGATACGAAGAGGAGAAGACATGACTGAGATAGTTGATATATGAGTTTGAAGAGCCTATGTTGACTGTAATAGACTATAGTATTTCGGGTGTCGTTGATTCTTGGAAGAGAGAGACCGGATCCGGAGAGGCATAGTCTACGGATGCGGGGTTTCATATACGGCCCCGCAACGGCAGTTGACGGTCCTGCGATAGAGTTTCTATCACGGCATCTGCCATTATTCAAGCGGCATAATTCATGATACCTTCCGATAAAATATCGATATCCATTCTAGATGTGAATTTTAAAACTTCATTGGGCCCCTAACTATTCTTGGTGCTTAGGCTATGTGTAACAAACCTGGTGCATAAGGAAGAGCATTAAATCAATGCACAATACGGAGCCAATTCCGCCTCGGAAACGAATTGTGTAACAAGAAGAATCCGATAGAATACGCGTACCAGCACGGACGGTCCACGTAACAAAAACAGCCCTACAGAGGCTCAGCGAACAAGAACAAGGGGTCTTCGGTGGCTTTCCAACCCCTGAAATCTCTGAAGCTGTCAGCCAAGAAGCTAAATCTGGGGGGATCTGATACTTGAAATAGCCTAGTCAAATTTCAAGTTAGCTCAGCCTCCCTTGATTATTCTGACGTCTTCTCAAACTTCTTTCTTTCAAAACCAATCTCAGCCATCTTTGGCCTCTTCCAGGCCGGATGGCATTGTCTTGAGTCGTTCCTTAACCTTTCTTATCAATATGGCACCTCAGTACCATCATGTTTCTGGCGATGACGTGGAGTTGGAGTCTCACCTGGATGTGCCTCTGCTTGATCTCGAACCGCTTGAAGATGATGCAGTAAGCGATAACGAAAGCCTTCATTCTCATTCAGAGCCGATTCCGAGTTATCGATTCTCGCGATGGGGTGTTCATTCGCCGAAAAGAATTGTCATTTTGATCGCTGCCATCAAATTTGCTGTTGTTTTGAGCGGGATGTTGTTGCTTTTGCCGACTGTGCGTTTGATTGAGGATATGTTTTGTCATATACACTACCAGGATACCTCTACGGACATCATCGATGAGATGAAATGCAAGGTTGATGAGGTCCAATCTCAGCTTGGATATTTGTATGGCTGGAACAGCCTCATCACCTCTATTGTTGGTGAGTGGTGCCCCAGAAAGATAACTTACTCAATACTCAGTGTCTAATACTTCTCAGGTCTTGTCGTGGCCTTTCCTTACGGAATGATGTCCGACAAGATAGGACGTAAACCCACTGTGATGTTGGCATGGTCTGGCATTGCCGTATGCTTTCTTTTTGCTCCGTTCAGCATGAAGGCGTTTCAAGGCGAGCTTCGAGAAAAGCCCTATCTTTTGATCGTGGGAGGTTTCTTTCAAATATTCGGCGGTGGCATTCCGGTAATGTTTTCTACCCTCTATTCGATCGCAGCCGATGTCAGTTCGGAGGAAGACAAGTAAGTGGACAGAATAACATTCCCTACGGGCACATGCTGATATCACTTATAGAGCCAAGCATTTCTTGTGGCTTACGTTTGGTGCGACTTTGGGAGGCATTTCAGGGCCTATCATTGCAGGCGTCCTAATGAACAAGTACGGACCTTGGGTTCCTGTCTACTTGGTCTTTGCCACCGTTCCCATCATCATAGGCATCCTCTGTCTGCTTCCTGAAACCTTGACTATCAACCTCAAGCACCAGAAAGCTCAGGCGAGCAAAAGCGCACCAACTACCTTCAAGGGGCACATTTCACATGCTATCAAAGACCTCAAGCATTCAGTTAACATGCTCAAGGACCCAAGTGTTCTCATGATCATGGTGACATTCTTCGTGACGAATGCACGGTTTACGGCTTACACGACAACCCTGGGCCAATATATCAGCAAGCATTTCAAGTGGAAGATGGCCGAAGTGAGCTTGATTCTGTCTCCTCTGGGAATTCTAAATCTCATCATCCTCGCCGGGTTGCCCAAAGTATCGGAGATTCTGGTGTCCCCTCGATTTCGAATGTCGGCATTTGGCAAAGATTTATTCTTGACGCGAATCTCGACCGGAATACTCGCCTTTGCAGCATTTTGGCAAGGGATGAGTCATAATGCTGTCATGTTCCTCTTTGGTCTCTTCATTGGGACGTTTGGCGCTGCCGACAGTCCTCTGGCTCGCGCAACAGTCACGCACTACGTGCTACCTGAGTATACTGCTCGACTGTATGCCTTGATAGGCATGATTGAGGTGATAGGGTCATTTATTGCAGGACCAGTCTTGGCTTTTTTCTTTGACCAGGGTCTGAAGCGAAAAGGAATCTGGATCGGACTGCCTTGGTTTTACATTTCGTTTCTTTGTTCTCTGTCTTGGATTGCGCTTTTCTTCGTTAAGCCACCGAAGAAGCGCTCAAGAGAAGATTCAACAGACAGCGATGGCTACGAAGAAGAAGATTATATGCCGGATGATCCATTGCGACTTCAGTAGTTGAAGGACAAGGAACAAAGTCAACATTTAGAGGATATGCCACATTTAAGAAACATATTCATCTGTTATCTAAACTGAAAGATACCCAAATAGAATGCCTTTATTTTGTTACTGCTATATAATACTTCGTGGTGCTGCAGCTTGTGAGGAATAATACTCTTCCGATATACTAATGCGTTTATGTCTAGTTATCTAGTCGCGATATGTTTATCAGTTACCTTCCGAATAAGGCCATGCCAAGGGACTTTTGTAAGTCGGCGAGCAAATGATAAACGTCAGCCGAACTCGCAAAGGAAATCGTCCCAACAAGGATTTTGATCCGTCTCCTCATTTTAACGGACTCTATTCATCCGAGATGCTCATTGTTTTGCGACGTGCTGACCGATGCTGCCAAAAATCGAGTCTCGAATGCGGCACAACAACCTTTTTTACTATAGGAATGTTGAGCGTGGCCAAGATACAAAACTGCATCAAACTCGTTCTAGATTATCTGCAGTGGTTGCAGAGTAACCATAATTGCGTGCGACTTATAGGATCTGTGCAATTGGAGCTGATGCATGCATGAGCAGGGTACTACCACGCTATCGGGTCCACGGGTAAAAGGTCTTAGGGACGTCAACTCCATTTATATTCCCCTTGGTTTGCAACATTCTGCATCCCAAGAGGCCAAGAGGCACTCAAGGTTGGCCTTGTTCTTGGACTCAGGTTTGGCCGTTATGGACGGCTACAACTCCACGGCCTGTGGCGATAGCCTCTTTGGGCCCAGCGTTTGGACCGAGGGTTGCCGCGGAGGATTTGATTTCACCTGTGAGCACACCAGGGAACTTGACGTGAGCAATTGACTAACTGTGTCTCAGTATCGTTCCAAGAGAGTATCCTCAGCATCCTTCCATCTGCTATTTTCCTTGCAATTGCCGGCCCACGAGCCTTGTACCTCTTTAGAAGTCCAGACAAGACCAAGCGAAGTTCTGTCTATAAACCCAAGCTGGTAATACTTCATTTTTTCTTTCATTTTATTTTTTGCTAAAGAAAATACCCAGATCACTTCCGCTATATATGCCGTTTTACAGGTGGTTTTGTTGGCTTTGGTTCCATCTGCCAAGAAGCTCAATACGCGCTTCTCACTAGCTGCGGCCATCCTCAATCTCCTAGCAGCTTTCGCCATTCTTTTGTTGGCTCACGTCGAACATATCAAGTCTGTTCGACCATCATTCATCCTTACTGCATATTTGTTTGTATCACTTCTATTCGACGCCGCTCGGCTTCGCACAGAATGGCTCATGTCACTAAACATCGGGTATGCCGCAACTCTTTCGACCTCAACAATCTTCAAGTTGGCCTTGCTTGTACTAGAAACGGTTGAGAAGCGCAAGATATTGATATCATCTGAAAAGCCAATTTCAAAAGAGAGCACAAGTGGCCCCTTTAGCCGTGGGTTCTTTGTTTGGTTGAACTCACTGCTTATCTCAGGCTGGACTACTGTTCTGACAAACAATGACCTGCCTACCATTTACGAGAAGTTATCCTCAGAGAAGCTCGCAGTTCGTTTTGGCAAATCATGGAAGAAAGGTATGATACAATAGCACGACAAGGCCAACACTTCTAATGCAGGACTGCAGCCACTTCCAAGAGCAAGAAGCCTTCTCTATTTCTGACAACAGTGACTGTTTTGAGATGGGAACTGCTGGGTATAATACCACCTCGTATTGGAATGATCGCCTTGAGTATCTCCCAGCCCTTTCTTGTCAGCAATGCATTGCGATTTCTCACAATGCCCGAGTCCGACTCGACACTGAACTTGGGTTATGGTCTGATAGGTGCATTCGCCTTCGTTTTCATCGGCTCTGCGGTATGATCACACCAGGCGACGGATATAACCCAAGCTGACATTATATAGCTACTCACAGCTTGGTACGAGCATTTAACATTCAGAGCTGGTGCTATGGTTAGAGGGGGTCTTATGACCATGGTTTACAGCAAGATGATGAAACTTCCTACCGACGACCTCGGCGAGTCTTCAGCTGTCACACTCATGGGAAATGATGTGGAAACCCTCATTGAGAAACTCCACATGCTCTTGGTTGAATCCTGGGCCAACACTCTCACAGTTGGTATTGCTATGTACCTGCTGGCAGCACAGCTTGGCGCTGTTTGTGTTGCTCCTATTGTCACAGCAATCAGTGAGTAATTCTATCTTCTCAACCAATGCATTCTAACTGTGTAGTCTCCCTCCTTCTTACGGGTTCTATTGGCAAGATGATGGTCGCTCGCCAGATCAAATATCAGAAGTCCACTCAGGACCGCATCAATCTTACCTCTGAGGTTCTCGGCTCAATGAAACCAGTCAAGATGCTTGGACTGTCGGAAAGATTCAGCAGCCTCATTTCTCAGAAACGAGATGAAGAGATCAAGGCCAGTAAACATTACCGCGTGATCAATGTTTATCTGAACTGTATCAGTGAGTAGCTCTGGTCCGGCAGATATTCTCTTTGCTCACCCTTTTAGCCAACTGCAATGTAGGAATGACTGAAGCGATCACTTTCGGGGCGTATGCCCTTGCGGCAAAGTTCCGAAACGGCGAACCGTTCTCTGCAGCCCAGGCTATCACGGCATTGTCTATCTTGGGTGTCATGATGGATCCTCTATCACATCTTCTTGGGAGTATCCCGGGATCTTTCTCAGTCTTTGGATGCTTCAGAAGGATGGAGGACTTCCTCAACCTGGAAGAGAGAATTGACCGCCGCCAAGTTAATGGCCACTCTAAAAATACATCTAGGTCATCTACGGAGAGCTCGCAGCCCTTCCAAGAATCCATCCAGGCGACTCCGTTGAAAGCCATTCCGGTCGGAGCCGATGGAACTCGAATCGTCATAGAGGATGGTAACTTCCACTGGGGCGAGAAGGCTGTTCTCCAAGACATCAACACAACTTTCCCCAGTCACAAGAATGGATCACTTACCATGCTTGTCGGTCCAGTCGGCTCCGGCAAATCGAGTCTGCTGAAGGCTATTCTGGGCGAAACAACGTCTTCGATGGGTAATGTGTCTCTGAATACATCAGAAGTCGCATTTTGCGACCAGACTCCCTGGGTCATGAATGCGACCATCCGTGCCAATATCATCGCAGAGTCCAAGGGATACGACAGCGCCTGGTTTGAGACAGTCATCAATGCCTGCGACCTGACCATTGACTTGGGACGGCTTCCCGAAGGAGACCTTACCCAGGTCGGCGAGCAAGGAGTCAAGTTGAGCGGTGGACAGAAGCAACGAATTGCTATAGCTCGTGCCCTATACTCTAGGAAACCTGTGGCCATCTTTGATGATGTATTTAGTGGACTGGACAAGGTGACTGAGCAGATCATCTTTACCCGTGTCTTTGGAAAGGATGGTCTCCTTCGAAAGAACGGTACTACTGTTATTTTGGCTACGCATGCAGGTAAGTTGTTACTGATGAAATATGCTTCAGTCTTTTGACGTCCGTCTAGTGAACAGGCTCCCCGAGTCTGACTTTGTTGTCGTCCTCGAAAAGGGCGGGAGACTTGTTGAGCAAGGAACTTACCATGAGCTGCGATCTGGAAATGGTTATATCCATGAACTTGACATTTCGAGCCACGACGACCACGATGAGCAACCTTCTGCCGAGACCAAACTTGCAGAGGAGAGTGACAAGACCCATAACAAGGATGCGGGTGAAGATGAACCGAGCGAAGTGCCGAGTGATCGAAGCGTGTTTATGTACTACTTCAACGCCAATGGAATACACAACATGCTCACCCAGATACTTCTTATCGCCAGTGCAGGGGTTATTACATCATTTCGATGTAAGTTCTCTATCGGATAATGTCTGCACACTCCTAACTTGTATCAGATGTTTGGGTTACTTGGTGGGGTGATGGAAAGGGTCGTGACAGCAGAGATATAGGCTATTGGCTCAGCATATATACTGTCCTATCTGCTTTCGAGGGCATCCTTATTACGCTTGCCATTGCGTGGGTGAAACCAACTGTGAAGATGAGGCCTTTACTGACAAGAACCCAGGATGTTCCTTTTGGTTTGCGGACCCGTTAGTGGAAAACTGCTTCATTCACGGCTCTTGAACGCTGCCATGGGCGCTCCCCTATCCTTCCTTCACAACAGTGCGGCAGGATCTCTAATCAATAGATTTAGTCAAGATTTGCGCCATGTTGACATCGTTCTCCCTCTGGCCTTTTCCATCTTCCTCTTTGGTGAGATATGTAAGTACATCATGGCTGATGTAAGCTAATATCAATTATAGAGGTTGCTGCATGCTTCGGTGCTGCTGGTCTTGCTATGGCAGCTGTCAGCTGGTTTGCCATCTCGATTCCATTTGTGATCGTTGTGCTTGCCCTCATCCAGCGGTTCTATGTCCGAACATCCAAACAACTTCGTCTTTTAGAGTAAGACAAGCATACTCTTAGTTGGTTGAAATGTGCTGACTCGCAGTCTAGAATCGAACACAAGGCGCCGCTGTTCTCACATTTCCTCGAGACCATCGACGGACTCGCCACAATTCGAGCCTTTGGTTGGATTCAACCGTACACTGACAAGGCTTTGAGTCGAATTGATGATGCCCAGAAGCCAGCTTATCTTCTCAACTGTATTCAACGATGGTTGACTCTAGTCCTCGATATGGTGGTAGCATTCTTGACGATAATTCTTGTTGTCTTTGCTGTAACCCTCCGCGACAAGATTGACCCCTCGCTATTAGGTATCGCACTGGTCAACATGATGCGGCTTGGCACCAACATGAAGGGAATCATTTTGAATTGGTCCCTCCTTGAGACATCACTGGGCGCCATTGCGCGCATTCGCATGTTCTGTTCTTCTGCGCCAAACGAACAAAAGTCAAACGAAGACAATGAACCAGGGGAATTGTGGCCTAGGCAAGGTAGCCTTGAAGTCAAGAATCTGGATGTCAAGTATGAGTAAGTGGGATCCAAACCAACAAAGGCTTTGTCCAATATGTTGACTCTATAGGCAAACTACTGAACCTGTGCTACGTGGGCTTTCGTTCAGCATCAAACCCGGACAAAAGCTTGGTCTTTGCGGTCGAAGTGGAAGTGGCAAGAGTTCTTTCGTCCAAGCCCTTCTTCGTATGGCAGAGATCGTCAATGGCCAGATCACTCTTGATGGGCAAGATATCTCGACGGTTCCTAGATATTTGATCCGCCAGCGTTTAAGCTGCTTGACGCAGGATCCATTTGTCTTTGGCGATACTATCCGAGCCAACCTTGACCCGTGCAATACGGCGTCAGATGATGAGATCAGAAGCGCCCTCGAGCGGGTTGGTATCTGGACCGTCATCGAAGCCAAGATCGACGACAATAAGGATCCTCTTGATGAGAAGATGGACGAGAACTTTTTGTCTCATGGTCAGCGCCAGCTGTTTTGTCTTGCAAGAGCGTTGTTGAAGAGAAGTTCCCTGCTCATTCTTGATGAGCCTACAAGCAGGTAAGTCATTTTCATCAACCTTGAACTTTTTCTTGTTTCTGACAATGTTTGCAGCGTCGATACACAAACAGACGCAAGGATGCAAGAGGTCATCCGTACCGAGTTCTCGGACTGTACGATTATCATGATCGCTCATCGCATTGATACGCTGCTTGACTTTGACAAGGTTGCCGTGTTAGACAAGGGTTCGTTTGTTGAGTTTGGAGCCCCTCAGGAGTTGTTGAAAGACGAGGCTGGTGCATTTGCCAGATTGTACCGGGCGAATAAGGGGAGGAAGACTGAAGAGCAGTGAGTGAGTGTGTGACGCGTTTGGGGCCGGATTGTTTTCTACGTAGCACCCTAGTCGTAATTCAGAGCCCCCTGCTGTTATCCATTATGGTTCACGCCGGTGATTCTACTAGTTGAAGGCAAACGACATAGCTGAATCTCAGTCACGGACATGCACCAGCGAATCACAATCTCTAGTGAAGAGAAAAGAAGAGAAGAGCAGTATAAGTTCGTTCCCTCCCACCCATTCTGCCCTGAACTCCTCTATCGCACCATCAACCTAATCTCTCAGCTACAATCACCAAGCCGACCAAAAATGTGCCAAGGGGTCATCTTTTGGGCACGGTGTCCTGTCTGCCGCATCCGACACGAAGTATCGCGAGCATACCGCCCCATGTGCGAAGAAGCTGAGAACACAGACTTGTGTACTTACGGCGCCTGTGTTTTAGGCGTCGACTGGGTATTCCGACAAATCAGCTCAACCGGATGGGGCTGGGATCGATACTGCAGAGAGTGTAGGCCTCAGCGTAGACGTATCTCGCGCCTGAATAGAAGGCTCGACAGGACTGGCAGAGGGGTGAGGGTCCATAGAGTCATCTATGCGCCACCGGGGTTGAGTAGACAGAGTAACGAGGATTTGGAGATGGGTCTGGAAAAGCAGTGAGATACTATCCGGTCGATAGGGTAGAGTGGCTTGTTCCAGACAGGGCTGATCAGGGGCTAGTTTGGATAGTGTCAACGGGGCAGCATCTACAAAATATGACATGTCTGTTGCAGGTTTCAATTCTTAAATTAGATTGTCGTAATTCTAGACTCATGCGGCATCATCACAGTATGTTCCGGCATTATTCGTTCTTTACGTTCTTTTCGTGATAGATCACAGGAGGACGTCTCATGTTCCTGTTCCCAACTACACTGTTACAGTCCTTTGTCTATACAATCGGTTGTGAGTCACGGACACCTCGCAGCAGAAATGAACAAAGAATTTATTCACGTTATCTGACAAAAATGTTCGGTTGGTTTTAGAACATTCACTCTCCTGAACTCCTGAATATGGAGCTGCTCCCTGTCGGGCGAGTGACTGTTACTACTGCTATATATTCATCCTCAAAGCCATTCTCCTTTCAACTCCAACCACAATACTACAAGCCTCAATTAACAACTGAAGTAAGAAACGACCCGAAACTTTCTATCGATTCTTTCATCAACTCTTTCATCAATCCACAATCAACAATCAACCATGTGTGTAATCGAAATCTGGTGTCGCAAGTGCACCGTCTGCCAACACGTCGATGAGATTGAATACTCCAACCATCAGGATGGCTGTGGGACCTGCACTGTAGTTCGCACTACTCTGCCTGAGCAGTCTCTACAAGGTGCAAACGAGAACTACCGCTGTCGAGGCTGTCGATCCAGACACGCTTATGAGAGCCATCAACTCAACAACGAAATTATGAAGACTCGCGGGGATAACAAGTATGGATATACCAGGTAAGCAAGTTTCCTGATAGAAAATCAAGGCAGAAAAGTAGATCATGTGATGATATTGCCTTTTGGTGTATCATCGCGGACATAGTATCACTCCAATACAGTATCACAAGTTGCCTTTGAACACTACTAATTCCACCATCGTGCAGTGACTGAGAATAACTCTAAAGATCCCCCAGTGGCTCACAGGCCAAATTAGACCCTGATTCACTGTCCCTACGTGCAAACAGAGTATCATGGCCGCGCGTCAAGGCCGTTTGTTCTCTGAACCACCTCCTCATCTTGTCTCTTTTCCAATCTTATACCTATTCCCTTTTCCTTTCTCATAGATAACTCATACCCTCAATTTTGTTTTTTCTATAGATATCGTCTATCAGCCTGTCTATCCCTCGCGAGATCTCTCCTCCGGTTCCTTCAACCTATCTACCTATACACCATGTGCCAAACACTCGTCTTGTACAGAACCTGCGCGCACTGCGATGGCCAATTTCGCCTCTAGGAGACGGCGAAGTTGCTCCCAGATTGCGATGACTGCGGTACCTTTGGACGAGGTGCTTGTAACGACGGCGTTACTCTGGCGCTAGAACCTCATACCGATGACCCTTTTCGCATGTTTGTCTGCGATGACTGCGGGTTTTATAGACGACGTCACCAGGCAATGCTCTGGTTCTCGCGCATGAGGCTGTGGCCTTAGATGAGGCGTTGCTGCTGGACGGACCCCTCTGGAGCTTGTATGATTGACTTCAAATCAATTCGTCTGAAAGCCTCTCGACCAAGCAAATATTTTCATAAGCGAACATCTCAACACTTGAGGGAATAACAAGAGAGGGCTGTGCTCGAGAGCATCTAACAGCAAATTCTCCTATCAACTACCAACTAATCGGATGCTTTGGATAGCCTTGCACCTACATAAGGTAAGACAAGGCCGCTCATAAGATTCTCATATGCTGGTAGCTGACCTTCTGCCCTATTCAGGGGGTTTTCGCCTTGATTGACAAGACCCACTGATCACGAGAATTTGACCAAGAACATATACATTACGACGAAATGATCCAGCTGCTACATCAAGACCGAAGTATCTATTATTTTTTGAGGGATTGGTTGGAGGCTGTCAACCCAACTGGCAGGACTGGTCATAGTTAGAGGCCATATAAAACAGAACACTACTATAGAATTAGAGCCCTTTTTGTTGAATCGAGTTTCCTAAGGTATTTCCTTTTTTTAAGAATGAACCACTATCAATAGTTCCTGTCGAAAACAGTTTGCAGTAATTCATAAGTTCTATGTCATTTCCAACAATTGTATGATGGCAATGCTATTCAAAACGCGGATCAACGCCTTCAATGATTAATATACAGCTGGCAATCCGCCAGTCATGAAGCAACTCCCTAGCAGCAATGTTTATCCCCTTCCGTCCACGTATTTTTCCTTCTCTTACTCCTCATGACTGCCCCGCATTATCGTAACATGTATGAGAGATCCGGCAGATCTCGAAGAATATTCGCGACGATCTCGTCATCTTTGAAGGGCTCAACGACTGTTTTTGGTCGCGGAGGGACAGGTAGTGATACCGGCCGGGGCTTTTTAGGAGAGGCCATGTCTTTGAATGTGTCAACTGGCGTAGGAGCTTGTAGCTGTTGGCTTGCAAACATCCCGTCTTCCTTTGGCCTAACCGGCTTGTTGGAATCATCGAGCAAACCTAGACCCCATGAGTCCCATGCATCAACCTTGTTTGCTTGCTCGATTGGCGTTTTGGCTTTGTTTGATATCAGGTTTGCGGATGCAAGACTTGCCAGGGGCGACCGAGGGGTTCCCAAATCAAGTGTTGTGGATCTTGAATGATTGGGGGTCAAGCTCTTCACAGGGGAAGCAGTCAAATCGACAGTAGTCGATCGAGAGTGGCTAAAAGCTTTGCCTTGCAGCGCTGAAATGTTCCAGGGGTCAGTGGGCGTTTGACCGTGGTTAGGTGCAGAGCTTTGAGGAGGTAAAGGCAGAGCGTCCATGGAGGGTCGGCCGTTGGT
This sequence comes from Fusarium tupiense, assembly GCA_013364945.1. Classification (NCBI taxonomy): domain Eukaryota; kingdom Fungi; phylum Ascomycota; class Sordariomycetes; order Hypocreales; family Nectriaceae; genus Fusarium; species Fusarium tupiense. The sequence goes on from JABEEO010000350.1 coordinate 27,104, forward strand.
CACTATTTCGGATTGCGGTGCGCTCTGGACTATGTCATCCAACGGACTTTGAGCTGTGGTTGAGGGCTGACTGCTATGGTGTTTGTTGTCATTCGAGCTGGAATCCACGATCGCATCCATGGAAGTAAACCCGCCGTTTGTTTCAGCTGTGGGTGATGAAACCATGTCGCCCCAATCATCATCATCGTCATCTTCACCCCAGCCTGCGTTTGTTGGAGGTTGTGCTAGAGGGGATGTGGGTGCTTGCGATACCGATACCGGTCGGTTTGTTGATAGAAACGAAGGAGGATTGAGTGGAGAATGTGGCTCCGAGATCGTAGGTGACGCTGGGAAATGCAAAGGTTGCGTTATGGAAATAGGTCGGTTTGTAGGTTGTAATGGTATAGGTTTGATAGGAGAAGGAGGCTCCTCGGTGATACATGGCCTTGGAGGAGATGCCAAAGGAGGTGCTTTTGTCTTTGACACGGGGGATGTTTTCGTGGCCTCGACGGGCGACGTTTCAACTGATGACCTCGGTTCACTTGTGGTCGAAGTGCGAGGCGCAGAAGAGGGTGCAGCAACAGTTGGCGAAGGAATAGGGTTGCTGCCCCATCCAAACGCTGCAGCTGTAGGCGATGGGATGGTTCCTTTGGAAGCTGCTGAAGCATGTCTCGAATGATTCTTCCTCGCCAAAAGTTCAGAGATTGAGATCTCGGTGGATGGCGCCGATGAATCCCAGTTGAAGATCTTTGCACCAGCGGCACCACCTCTTCGGCCGAGAACAACACGGCCCGTGATCGAGTCTTCCTCCATCCATCGCCTGACAATTCTGATTGCCTGTTCACGCACCTGGGAGTTTCCCCAGCCAACGCGAACATAGTTCTCGTCGTCTCCTAAGTTGTGCTTCCGCATCGAACCAGGTCTCGACATAAGATACCATGCTTTACGCTCCGAGATGGAAGTGAAGCTATCGTCGATAATGACATCAGGAATCGGCTCCGGGGATGGGAAGCTCGCTTTGACTGACGGGAAGATATTATCAAGCTTTGCCATGTCAATTGTGAATGGTTCCGAGGGTGGTTTTGGCGGAGCTAGGGCTGGTTCTTTGGTAGTCTCTTCATGGCTCGTCGTGTCAATTGTTGCTGCTGTTGGCTGTTCTTTGAAAAAATCAACTTCAGGCTGTTTAGCCTCGTCTTGTTGTGTCTCCTTCATTGGTGACTCGAAATCCGACCATGAGTCTGAGTCTGTCTGCCCTTGGTCTTCATCCTTGGGTGACTCTGCAATCACATTCTCCACCACATTCTCGTCTTGATCTAGGGTTTCTTCAGACACGATCTCGACTTTCGCGTCTGGCTCGGATTGAAGTTTTGAGTTCTCTTCCACCTCCTCTTCTAGTCCAGTTCCAAGTTCCTCATTCGAGTCTTCCTTCAATTCCTCCTCCACCCCGACCTTCGTTTGTAATTCCCCTTCAGTCGCATCTGGTTCGTCAACCTCCATGCCAATCGTGACATCCTGCACCGAAGCATTGTCCGACACCTTCCGCATGGATGGATCAATAGGCGAAGCACTATGGCTGCTCTTTGCCATATCGTCGTACATCTCCACCAACTCAGAAACCTTATTGGAAGGTTGTCGCAAAGCAGGCGGTCGTGTTCCACGTTGCAAAGCTGGTCTAGGTACTCCACTCGGTGATTCCGGTCGACCTTCATCGTCGATCGGTAAAGGACTTAAGCTCCTATTCGAAAGCGCTGGGTCTGGTTGCTGCCAGATATCTGCTGCGTTCTCTTTAAGTGACCGCGCAGGCGATGGTGTCCTTGTCGCAATACGCCCTAAAACCGGTCGTAGTCCTTCACCCAGACTAATCGCTGAATCTCCGTTATCCTCCTTTCGTAATCGTGCTGTATTAAACGTTGGCGAGTTTCCCCATGGATCCGGGGCCGGCGATGGTAACCTCGAACCAGCTGGACTACCCCCTATAGGGCGCAAGCCAGGACTTCTGCCCCAGCGTGGGCTACTATCTTTACCCGCCTCGGCCCATCCGCCCCATGTATCATCGTCTTCGTTCCATGGTGTGTGAGCAGGCGAAACGCGCTGTGAACTGCCCGAGTGGTCTGCAGTGAAGTGCGCATGTGGTGGTGGCGCGGGAAGGTCTATCTTCGGTGGCTCGTCGTTGGTCCAAGGGGAACCCCAGGGATCCTCCATGCTGGGCGAGCGCACATGTCGCGCTGCCGATGACAGGAGAACAAAAAGAGATAAGCAATTCGAACGAACGATGTTATTGTGATCGAATTATCATTGCGCGCGGTCGAAGGAATGTGCTGAAGCAGCTGAGAAGCTTAGAGTTCCAAGGCGCAAGAGGCAAGCTTTCGTAATCACCTTCAAGATAGAGGCAATGGAAAAGAGGGTTCAATGATTGAGCGCCACGAACTGAATATATACAGATACGGTTTGACTCGTGGCTTGGAAATCGGCACGAGGCGCTGAGCTTAACGAGATATAGAATAAATCGTCAAGTTGTTTTGGTTTGGAGGAATGAGGAACAGTTCCAGAAATACGTCCACTATTATTCGTGGATCCTGAATCTTCAGGGGGACGCGGTCCCCCAGGTCTCTAATTTGGCCCCGCAAGCTTCCGTCATCACCACCAGGAGCTCAGACAGAAATGAGACTCCTATTGCTTTGAATTTCCAAAACAGTCACTTACTACAACACAATCAATAATAGGTAATTGTTGTTAGATTGGTAATCTTTTCACCAACTCGAATAGTATGAGGGTATCTACTCCATGTCTATCGCATGCAATGTCAGATACCTCGACATCGTCCTGATGCTTTGCTGTAAAATTGCACATCAACCTCCTTTTTCCATCCCAATCAATTCCATGAAGCAATCCCAAGCAGACCTGTCACTCCGACGCTAATATTCAGCCAAAAAATTATCATGTCGTTCCGATTCTCCCAGTCAATACTCATGAGGCAATCTCATGTCCACTCTTCAGCGCCCACTCCTTGGAGCGTCCTTTACCGATCTTCTCTGCCACCAACTCTACGGTATTCTTCACCTCAGTGCGAGACACGTCGTCCCGAAATTGATGGTAGAGAAAGTCGATAATTCCAACTTTGGACAAAGCTTTGTTGCTCAAAATAGCTCTCTTTACGTCATCAAGTAGCTCAGACTTGACGAGCTTTGGTGGATCACCACCAGTGTTGCCGTTACTGCCTGTCAAAGCTGAAAACGCGTTGGCAGGCGTAGGAGGTGGGGGCATCTTGCTGCTCCCATCAGAGGCCGCCGTGATTTTGGTAGGCTTGAGTGTCTTGTTCTTGACTTCAGGTTCCCAATATTCCGTAGAGAATGGATCAATGCCCCAGGCCTGCTGAAGTCCATCTGGAAATATGTCAGTAGATGCTCATTCCACTCAGGTCCAACAAATTGAGACTTACCGTGCATGAACTCCATCCTGTGGTCGTAGATAACTCGATTCGCCACTGTGCTTCCATTCTCAAAACAGATCCCGGTGCTGTCTGGTTCAATGGTGTTTGCAAAGATTCGTCGAGATAAACCAGCATCTTCCGAATCATCGAGAAACTCATCCATGTCATCTTCGTCGTCCATCTCCTCTTCATCATCGTCAACATCGAGATCCTCCCCTTCTTCCTCCTCCTGCCATTCGGCTTCCGAATCATAGTCGTAGTCAAGAGGCAGTCGTCTTGCTGTTGGCGTTCGGGCGAGCTGGCTCATGTTGAGCCTTCCAAGTACGAATGGCTTGAAAGTCACAGTTCCATAGTAAGGGGGGCGCACGTCTTGTGAAAACGAAATCACCTTCATGGGCACCTTGGAAAGCTTCTGGCGGGTGTCTCGCATGATCTTGTCAACATGCTCAGGACCCGCGTTTTCTGCCTTTTCTGTCTCTCTGAAGACTTGCTCCATGATGTGCTTAACTGGATGATGGAGTACGCCTCGTTTTTGAGGCTTGCTAGGCAAAGAAAAGAGTCGAGCTGGATCGAACCGAGACGGGTCCAACTCTCCAGCTCGTTGACCGTCGATGCATTCATCCAGGATCTTAGATTTAACCTCCCGTGTTTCGGTGTCCATCTCAGGCCCAACATGGGCAATTCGTGTGTTATCCTTAATGAAAAAAGGCTTGAAGATTCTCTCGTATTCGGTCTTTGGTAGGTTGTTCGCGGGTTTTGTTGGGCTAGGGTCTCCTGGTGTGGCATTTTTAGGTTGAGTAATGTCGACAGTCTTCTTAGGAGTGCTCGGAACCTTGAAAAAGGAGCCGAGTGTTCGTTGCTGCCGAGCCTTCTTTTCCTCTTCCTCTTCCTTTCGCTTCTTCTCGTCGTCCTTGCGTTTCTTTTCCTCTTCTTTTTGACGTCGTTTCTCGTCACGCTCTTTAGCTTTAGCAACCTTCTCAGCTTCAGCCTTGGCTTTCTCAACTGCTCGGATAGCTGCTTTCTGTTCACGTTCTTCTTTGAGTCGAGCATTCTCCTTCTCCTTTTCTGCCTTCTGCCTGGCACTTTCCTTATCCTTCTCGGCCCTTTCAGCAGGCGTCAATTTCTTCCTCTTGACCAGAGTGGTAGCAGGTTTCGATGTCGAGTTAATAGTCGTCTGTGTGATTTGTGTCTTGGCTGGTGTTTGAGGAGACGGAGACAGGCGAGGAGGAGTACTTGTACCAGCATCACTCAGTTCTGACGAAGCTGGTGATGGGGCTCTTTCTCCAGATGAAGCGGAAGACAATGCTGCGGCGATTAATATTTATCACAACTGACACGTTTCCCAGACTTACCAAATTCTCCGTTTGGTTGATCGGAAGCCAAGGGTGGCAACTTGATGTCTTCTGCAGCGTCTATTCCATCATTATTTCCCATGAATTCATCGTGACTTCTCTTCCGGCCAGTAGCCTCGGATTCTTGAATGTTCGGTGAAAGCTCGTAGAGGGGCATGGTGCTTTATTGCGAGCTGATCAGCTCGATTTCGATTCGCTCAAAGCGAAAAGGTTGTCGTATCGTGGGAAATATGAAGATGACGATCAGTAACGGTCTTGAGAAAGGTAGTTGTTAGGTATCGTGGGTATGAAGAGATCATGCGACTGAAGGTCAATTAAAAAGAATTAAAACAAAGGCACAACAATCATTCCGTTTGATAAAGCTTTGTTTGAAGCCTGAGGTTGTTTGGAAAGATGTGAATAATCTCTTGGGTAAGGTAGGTGCACGAGATCCGCAGGTGGCATGAAGCAACCAAGTTGAAAGGGAAGCCTCCCCAAAGGAGACCAAAGTTAATGGAAAGCGCGACCCGACGCGTCGATTTGGCGCCGTAATCTTTAAGTGGGCAATTAAGAAACGCGCTGAGAGGGAAGGCGCGGCTAAGCCTCGGCTACGTGGGTTTCCAGGGTCTGTGGCTGTGCCCCGCGTGGCAGCCTGAACGCCTTCGGCTAACCTGGTATTTCGACGATCGACATGCCCATTTCGACAAATTGCCATCCACACCCAACATGGGGATCCCCAGTGATATCATTAAGGGGGCCCGATCTCGTAACAGCAACCGAGAATAAACGATTGGTGCCGCCAAGGGACCAGAGTGAAACGACCAGGCAACCAAGTGGACGGTAACGTCACTGGAGCCCTGACAGACATAAGAGTTCACCAGATATGGACAACATGAGAGGGAGCCGATCTTAATTAGATCCACAGAAAATTCAACTTCACAGGGAGTCAGGCACGGAACTGTCATGGTTATTTGAATCCCCCTTGTTCTCAGATGAGATCATGAGGTGGTATTAAGCATGCTTTTATCTTGAATCCTGGCTATAGTAGAGGGCAGAGGTATCTTCTTCAAACATTATCAGTATGTCAGTCAACGACAGTGGAGTCCCCGCTCCAGATGCACACTCCGACCATTCAAGAGGTGTAGAGATGATAATAGCGAGAGATTGGAAAAGGAAATTCGTAGGGTGTGACGTCCCTGAAAACGATAGGTAGTGTAGAAAAGCAAGCAGTAAAACAATGCTGGAACGCCGACCAATGCAAGCCACCTCTTGATACGAAGTGTGCTGTAACGAATGATGGAGAAAAGAAGCCTCCTCTTGGCTCATGGTGTCATGATATAGTGGTTCATAGCCAGTTGGAGTTTGTGTCGCGTGAAATACCACCTCAATCAGGGTTGGCAATGAAAAGGCGGCCAGAGGTAAGGGTAGATGTTCGCTCGTCCACACTTCCACGTCTCCTCAGCTCATCAGCTGACTTGACACTCTTCTCTCGAGTAAGAGCCGAGTGCATGAGAGAGTTGGAGGCCAATCTAGGGGCATTGCTCAACTCTCCCACATTGTCGGCGCGTTCACCACTGCTGCCACTCGCCATGCTGCGGGCCTTGCCGCTGGCAGCGTCATCGACAATGTCTTCAGGTGTAGCCTCCACCAAGCTGCCGGTGCGCTCAGGTGTGTCACCAGGACTCCACCTTCGGCTATGCTGACTGCCCATGCCTCCTGATGTGCGGTAGGCAAGGTTTCGGCGGCTGCTGGTTGTGCTGCTTCGTCCGCTGCTCCCCGTTCTACGGTGATGAGGGCGGTTTCCGGCATTTTCGTCTTCGCTGCTCTCAGCCTCAACTTCAGTAGCGCTAAGTCGCATTGGCACACCACCAACACCAACGTGGTTCTCGCCAGGAGCGTAGCCGACAACTGGGTTCTTTCCGTGGTGTCGAATCTTGGGGATCTTGGCGGCGACCTTATTTGTAGTACTCAGGCCGGTGCTTGTTCTTGCTCCGGCTCCACCGGAAGCACTGCGTGATCCACCAACAACCTCGAGAGTTGCTCGCATCTTTGCAGCTCGTTGTTGTGCAAGCAGTCGTGGGTCTTCATACTGGGAGCGATCACACCACACAGTGCCCTTTTGTTTCCGGAGAAGAGCGACATAGCTGGAGGGTTGGCTGCTGGCTCCGCCTGAGCGGCTAGATGTGGAGCGACGAAGCTCGGATTGTGAGGAAGAACGGTAGGCGGCAGGAGGAGGGATGCTCGAGGCGGTGCTGAAAGTATTCACAGAAGGTGAGCGACGGTTCTGCGAGAGATTGGGGCCCGGCTGGGCAAGGTGAGATGTTTGAAATTGCATGGGAAAGGCGGTTGAGGAAGTGGTTCGTGTTCGAGAATGCCCGTAACCGACTGTCTGGTCGATAGGCCCTCTCATGGCCTGGGGTTCCAACATGACCGAAAGGACCAGGCGACGTCGAAGGGGGGACGCCAGGTACTTTATGTGTTTGCTGCTCGCGGGTAGCGGCGTCTGTCCGAGAGTAGGGAGAGAGTTTGGCCCCGTCGGGCGCGGCTGGACGGGTTATAGAGGGAGCCGAAAAAAGTGAGACTGAGCTGAGTAGCGCGCCAGAAAGCGGGGCGAAGGAGCCAAAAGGCGAAGGACGGCAGTGTGAGTGTGACGAAAGCAGTGAGTAATAGAGATGCCCCAAGTATCGTGAGTATTGGAGGTATAGATATAAATGTACCAATATGGGCAGATTTGGTGTTTTGTTGTTTGTATGTGAGAGAAGAAGAGAGAGCAGAAGTGGATGGTGGGCAGAGGCGCCTACTGTGCCTAAAGAAGGATTTCGGTTTCCCGTCAGTGAGCACTGGCAGTGGCAGCCAAGCAGTCCAACGTTGCATGGGCCACGGAGGGGGAGCCAAGCGGAGGGCACCTTAGGTTAGGTGAGGTCCGGGTGGGCTTAGTGGGTTCCAGCGCTAGTGGGTGGTCGCCTGCAGGTGGATCACCGCTAGCAGGCGGACACTTTCCATGAGGTGAACATGGGCATGAGGTCAAAGGGCGAAGCACGTTCAGCGCAAAGAAATGCGCTGGAAGCGGCTGTCTGTACGGGAATTGAATGTACCTCTATGATGTCGAGCTGTAGATCGTCAATCCTTGGCCGCCGAGACCAGCTGCCTTGGCCTATTGCAAAGGGTCGTTGGTCTCCGCGTTGGGGATATTACAGGACGCAGATTGGTGGTTCAATTCTGGCCGGAAAGGAATTGGTGTTCGTGATGATTGCCCGTGAGAAAGGGAAGAGAATGTGGAACATGGGGCGTTATCGTGACTGAGGCTGGTGATGCTGCTTCACTCTTGTTACATCCGTCTCGTCACCGACGCTTACCATTAATGCTGAATAACTTGATTTCTATCCAATGCCTTGGTCTGCAACAGATTTGTTGGCACGTTATTGTAATGCTGGTCCTTAATCGCCCATCATCAACCTCTTACATCGTCTCCTACACTCCCCAGTTTCAACTCCAACTCGAGCAACTCGTGCTAGAACAAGTCAGCCCTGGCGTCCCCCAAACGTGGGCCAGCTGAAGGCACACCACCGAAGAAGAGCCTGGTGCGCTATCCAATCAGACCCTACAATCGACCGTGATGTCATGTTCTTGCATGCAAGGCCAAGTGGGTAGACACTAGCTAAGGTTGATGTCGACAAGGCCTGGTCTGGCTGGGCTGCTCTAACTATCCCCGTACTCGTCTCGTAGGGCAGCAGCAGCCGCTTGTTGCTGAGGCGCTTTTGTCTCTCAATTCTGAGTTGAACTGGACCAGACTAGCATTGCATTAATTAGCAGATAAGCGACGGGAAAGAGAATAATCAACAAATGCGATGACTGGGGTTGAGGTATTCTCCATATCGCAACCAACCTTGATTTGCATTAAAGTGATTCATCTTTGCAAGAGAAAGAGTCAATTCCATATTCCATTGTTTCTTGGTTAACTCGCCATCGCCTCTCAACTCACACACCCCTGCAACAAATCTGTAGCGGCTGACGATGCGTCAAATAGCAGGCCACGCCCACCGGGGAGGCCATTTGCATGAAGGGACGCTGACGAGACCAAGAGTCAGGGTGATGTGAGCATCTCGAGACATCTGAGGCGATGTCACTTTCATTGTCACCCTCGCAGAACTGAAGTGACAGTACCTACTGGACCGACATGGGAGCCCTACTGAAGCACGCATCGAGCCGCGCCAAGAGCTGCCCTTCTTTTGCAATCCCTAGATCCGGATGCAGGTGGGGGTTTGGAGTCACTCTTGTGTGCTCTCAGCGCGGGCAGTCATCGAAGACAAAATCCCGCGAAAACCTAACTTTTTAGTAGATCGTCTTTATTGAAACTCAGCTGCCATAAGCGGTTGGCTCAAACTCTCATCTCTCTCACAGCAACTGCAGCAAATTTGGTCTCGATACTTGAAGGCATCCCAAGAAACCGTTCCAGTAGAGGCTCCTTACACTTGTGCCCCGCGTGAAGGGTTCCGCAGGAATTCGATACCGATAAAGAAGCTTCAGAACTGGAACATATAGCCCAACACGAAAAAGGGTAGCACGAGAAAAGTCGATGTGACCCTTGAGGAACAGTCATGCCGCCTAGTCAATAGCAGGGACAGCTTGGATTGGTTAAACCCACAAACATCGGCATGGTGATTCATTATCAAGCCCACGCTCATTTGCATTGTTACTCCAGATAAGGGAGGGCTAATGGGAAAACATACCATCGAGAAATTACATGGGCCAGCTTCATGAGACAAAAATCCAGGCACAGCACCATCGAAGTTGATAGAGGTGTAGAGCCTTAGCTATTGGATGGACCCCGAAAGGCATGGGCTTCAACTAAATTCCCATGTGATCCAATCGTCTATTCAAGCGAAAGTCTTAACCATGTATGCGGAAAGTTCCTAGACTCAAAAGGGCTTCCCAAAGGGCATTTTGGCCAATCTCAAGACCCATGGGCCTTGAAGTAACTTCCCATTCATAGATCCAGTGCAACCTCGACCTGCGTGCAGGCGGCCGCAGTACATACATACATAATACATTGTACAGCCAACCAACCCGTCGCCCGGGACCGAGAATTCAGTTGGCGTGAACTATATGCGGGAAAATTCTGCGATTTTGACAACTGGCGTTCAAAAGGGTGAGGAATATCACCACGTGTGGCTTTTGAGGCTTGTTCGTCAACGGCTGGAACAATATGGCGTTAATGTCAGTTAATGGCTTCACTGTAATCACCTCCTCCATATTTTACCGACAAATGCAAATATGTACCCTTGCATCAGTAGAGAATACCACCTGCAGTAGCCTATGATTACAAGGCCTTACTCAGACCATGCGTGGAGTTCATGTAAGCGCATTGGTGAGCTTCCCTACAGATTGATCCTTGTCGAAGGAAAAGAACCCCTCCATGGTGTCGGATGAACTGATGTTTTCTGGCAGGAGTTTTGGGGTACAACCTCGCTTCTGAGATACGGATCGCATCTCAGTTGTTGACTCTTCTCCTCTATTCTCTTCTCTCAATTGACTCTGGACCAAATAAATCATCATCTCCCCGCTTTCTCTTTTGCATATAGCGCGGCCCTGTAAAGCTGAGCTTAATTCAATCTCTCTCACCGGGTTTTGTAGACCTGCTGCAAGGACACGTCTTATCTTCCAGTTGATTGATTGACCGTCTCTGACTCCGGCTTTTCAGCCCACTCTGCTGCTGTCCTTCAGTTCAGCTCCGTTTGACTCCGGGGACTGGGGAAACTGCAGGCTTCCATAGACCGACCCCGACCCCAAATGCAAGGATGTGTAGCCGGCGGGGTACCATCGCATCACCGCAATCGTTGTAATGCACTGACTGATCAGTGAGTACCATTGTGGACATCTCTCTGATCTGTCAGAGGCTTCATTTGATAGGAACCGAAGCAAGTAAGCAAGTGACCTTGACGTCTGATTCATCAGATCATCCTGCATCTGCGTCAATCACCAACAAAACCCATTATCGATGCAGCCACCGGTCGATATATCGGGCAACTGATCGGGAAATCATTCCCATGTTTCTGATCCCATTCTTCGTCCAATTGACACCGACCAGACTGATACAATGCACTGTTGATTAGTTCGTTGAAAAATATATCCATTTCCAGTCACGTCACATAAGCGTCAGCCCAATCCTAATCCTCTCCTTTCCTTTCCTTTCTAGGCGCCGACTTCCCTCTAGTATTGGAAACGGCTTCACGTTGTCATTGATAGAAAAAAAAGTCCCGAAGCCACAACTTACAATTGAGTTCCTGGTTAGTTAGTAGCCTTAGTATCCGTTTTCGCTTCGCCTGGCTTCGCTTGTAAGCGCGAGTTTCTCCACACACGTGGGGTGCCATTCGGCCATCACCGCGTGGGCTGTGGCTGTTGGCTTGCCTTAGTTAGCAGCTTGCATGCACCAAAATGAATTGAGAGGAGAGAACCACTACCAACACAACAGTAGCAGAAAACTTGTTATAGTGTCGACTTGGCCGGATTCTCTTTGGTCCCTCTGGGCCTGTAAAGGAAGAGTCTCTCACAAAACTGATCCATAAAATGCGCCGTGTTACCGACTCGCCAAGAATATGGAGACTCGAATCTGCAGATGCAATGCATGTTCCATCTCTTCGAGCTGTGAGAGAGGGCCCTTGTCAAGGCCAAGGCTGTCATTGTGAAGAAGAGCCTTGTTTCTCATGCCGCCACTAAACTTGCAGAGATCCTCACATCTTTCGATAATCTCTCATCTGGGAATCTGGTGGCGAATCTCACAGAAAAATACCCAATCTCGGTCCTTTGTCGTCTCTCAGACCTCTTCTTGAGCGGATATCTGGTTGCCGAAAGTCTGGAGCGTTCGAAATCAGTCCGCGCCGCTCCAACGAGCCCAGCAAAACTTGAAAACTATCAAGCTAACCTTGCGCCTTGAGCTTAAAGCTTCTAGGGAGCCGCAATGGATGGACGGCTAGGGTTTAGCTGATTGGTCTGATAACTCGACCTTTCTCTTTTACATCACGCGAGATAAGGAGAACTAGTTAACTGCACTACAGCAGTCAAAGCTCTGGCTAGGTATGTGCCTGAATATCCGTGATAGCTTCCTTGGTTTCCCGCTGCCAAGGCCCACAGAGTCTTCCAGTATCCTGGCACAACCTGGTCTCCGAAGCTTCCGCCAAGACCATTCCGCGGATGAAACATCAGGAAACGATAAAAGTCAGGAAATAAAAGAGAATGAGGGCCCATAGACAGCTCACGATCTCGATCTCGCAGCCATCGTTCCATGATTTTCCATTTCTAAACCTCACTCTCGGCGGGAGAATTCCTCCATTGCGACTAGGCAATCCCTGTCGCTAATCAATATTCTTATTTCATGTAAATTGGCATTCACATTGAAACTTTCACCAACCAGCGGAAGCTTGAGGAAACCGTCACGTTTTCCAGTTTGTAACACGGCGTCATGCAGGAATATCTGCCGGAAGTCTCAGCCCTTTCAGGAATGTGCCGTTCTCGAGGGTGTGTAAGAGAATTACAATCCCCATGTATAGACAAGGTACATTCCAACTTGTCATCGATATAATACTCTGTTTTAAGTTGAAGGGCCCTGGAGCTTCGGGCGATGGTGTACGCATGCAGTATCGTGAGGATGCGATTTCCAACATAAGCAGGATTGAGGTGGTAATATCGGAACGCCACACAGAATAACAGGTTTGGCTTTCGATCTTGGTTTCGAGGGTTTGATCCTTTCATGATCGTGAGTTGGCAATGCTGACCGATGAACTCGAATGAGCTTAATCGAAGGCACCAGGAACAAGGAACAAGGCACCACAAGCCTTCAGCTTAAGCAAGTAAACCAATATCGATAAGACGTGTGTTGTTCGCTGAGTGGTCATCAAAAGCCCATACAGGCCTCAAGCTTTACAAGTCCAGTCCCCAAGCTGCAGTGACGCACTGTCACACACGTTTGTCCCGGGATGCAGTTCCGCTTAAGCTGAAAAGACGCCCATGCTAGCCTTCATACATAAGCACCCAGCCTAGCCACATGTCCAGCTTTGGTACGTGCATGGTAGCTTGAGGTAGATCTTCACGGGAACCAAACTCGGCTGAGAGACGGAGCTTTCGATTCGCCGAATAAGTGTTTGTAGGTTGATGCGAGGTCTTATCTCAATCACACCGATTGATAGATAGTGTGGGTGAACGATGCGGGGAACACTGTTTCGTTTCTCGCATTGGCAACCGGAACTGGCATTTCCAATCATCTCATTCGCTAGAGCTCCCGCGGTTGTCGTGATGGGCATTGCCCTCATGATGCTATGCTACAGTTTGTTTACTTTCTACCCAATCGACTCGGATATCCGGCAGCAATGCTGCGTTACCAGGTAAAACATGTCGATCAAAACAAATGCTTCTGAGTTTCACCATGATGTAGTTTTGTTTTCGTGATGCATTGACTGATTCATGCGTTGTTTATATGTCTTGTCTATTCAAAACATTCCTCTCTTTGTCATGACAATGGATTCTTGAGCGTAAACCCGTTGATCCGGCGGCCGAACCACCTCGAGGAGCATGTCTTGGGCCGTACAGCACACGTGGTAATAATGAAGTCATCAATGCCACTAAATGAAAGATCTGGATCGGACGGACTTTGCTTAGTGGGTTTCTAGATGAGAGACTAAGAAAGTTCAAGCTCCTAGAAGCTAGAGTCGATCAAGCGTTGAGCCGGTGCTTTCGCGAAGAAGTCCGTGTAAGTCAAGTCTCTATTGAGGGAGTAATAAACCCCTCAAATCTCGATACCATGAGGTAAATTTCGATAAATATCTTACCTTTTTCAGATGGAATTCAGTCCGGTGCTAACCTAATAACCACGAGCGGTGGGTATTTCTCAGCGCTCCTAGGTGATGAGGCTCAAGACAACAATTGCAACTCGCAAGTGTGAGCTCCTCGGTTGCTTCGTCCTCATCGAGACCATGATGTAACCACATGTTAACTTTTTTCTCTAATTCTATCTTGAGGAATTTCGATTTGTTCTTGGAGTTTGTGTGTGTCTATTCTCGCCGACTTGTTGTTGCACACGGGGCGGTTCCTGAGTAGGTACTATGAGTCAACAGTAGCACAATGTGTTCAAAGCTTCAGGAACATCATCTTTTCACCAAAGCTTAGGTCTGATCATTTCCTCTTTTTGACGATCTTGCGATTGACACGTCAGCAAAATTATTGTTTCGGTTGTGTTGTCCATGATAGATCAAAGGTCGGCAGAGTCGGATACTACACCGCCGGGAGTTTACTAAAGTGTTTTTCTAAAATTTCACAGAACGTAACAATAAGGTTCATTTTGCAGGCAAGTTGTGTTACAGGTATAATAGAATCGACGGAAATACAGGGCATATGTCACAACTTTGATTATGGAATACACTTGACGTTGTCGTTGTCGGTAACAGTTCGGCAAGTATACATAGATCCTCGCATCGTTGTGATAGTCAAGAAGTCAATTCTACAACACTGCAATTGCTAGTTAAATATCGAGATACAGTCAGATATCTTTATGTAACATGGCAGTCTGCATCACCATTTGAGGTGACAAGAAGCTATATTAAGTTCAACGTTGAGATAAGGTTGGGTGTACACGTTGAACGCCAAACCCAGATATCAACGGTTGCGCCGCATAATTCTAAAATCGGATTCAAATCTTATGTGAGATCGCTTTTCTTTCTTTTGTGTTTCTCATGATCGTCGTTTATTCAAAAACTCGATATCCAACCACTAGGAGCGGTAATAAGCCATTCGTTAGGTCGAGTTATAAGCCAGTTGCGGCCTCCGAACTCCAGTTCAGGTTAGCAAAATAAGAGTTAATTTGCACAATCAAATTCCTTAGCACTCAATTAGAATCCCAAGCACCATTTCCTCGGAGTGTTCTTATCATCGTCCTTCACCTCATATCAAAACTCAATTATCTTGTGTAGGGTAATTCGGCACCTAATAACCCATGCTGATGCGGAAGACATTCCCCGTCTTGGCTAGCGGATTCGTTTTGTTTCTCTTTACCTGGTAGTGAGGACCTCGTGCACTGACGTCAAAAGCAATTCATTCGTTCATCTGAACTCAAAGCTCTCGACCCTAGTGGTCGAACCCATTCATGATCACCAGGGAGGGGCACGTTGACTATTGACGCGATCCAACAGATTTTCCACGAGCTGAATTAAGCCCAAGCTTTTTTACCCCTAACTTCTTTAGCGACCGCCATCCAAATTCTAGATGCTGCAAGTTCATAGTCCTCTTATTGTTGGGCTGTGAGCAGCTGTCATGAAGTTCGCCAAGGAGCTCGAGCGAGAAGCTGTGCCAGGTAATTCCCTAATAATTATCTTGTAGATTGGATAAAACTAACTTTGAACCTGCAGAATGGCGCATCAAGTACCTCAACTACAAACAAGGGAAGAAGCACATCAAGGCTGTCGGTAGAGCTCTTGCTCGTGCAAATGGAACACCTCGAGGTCTGGGACAGCTTCGCACTGGCACGTTTGCTTCGCCTGCAACGCCGCGACAACCCTTTACAAGAGAGAACACGGCTTTGAATTCTGCGACAATTCCATCCGTAGCAGCCGTCGCGCCCCCGAGGTCGATCCCCACGCCACGAAGCAGAGCCGCCGAAAACGAGTCCCTCACAGATTCGGGCGATAACCGACACTATGGGAGCTTTGTCAATACACCAACTGAGCCGTCGCCTCTGGCTGGTGAGACCAAACATGCCGAATTTCAATTACCTGCGCCCGCGCTGAAAGTTCATGATCATGAAAGTGACCTGTCCGGCTCGCCTGCTACTGTTGGGCCCTCCGAGGCGATGCGACGAAACATTGAACGAATTGATCCTCGACGAACATCATCTGCCAGTGTCGTGTCGACCATTGCATCCCCAGACGTGAACAACTCGACCAAGAAACCATCAGGATCTGGTGTTCAGGATTCACCTTCTCACCTCAGACGACTATTTACCCACCAATCAACAGCAAAAAGCGACCGCAGAGTCGACATCAACATGCAGAACTTCGACCTGGTTAAGGAAAGGGAGCGAGAATTCTTTGACTTCCTCGATTCCGAGCTCGAAAAAGTTGAGAGTTTCTACAAGATGAAGGAAGAACAGGCTGGTCAGAGGTTGGATATTCTGAGAGTACAGCTTCACGAGATGCGCAACCGTCGAATTCAAGAGATGGCCGATGAGCGAGCGCGAGAGGAGAACCCCCAGAAAAAAGGAACCCATGATAGCGCCAATGGCAAGCTCAATGGGTTCATGGATCCTATCAAATCCAAGATATTCCCTATCGGACCCAACACGAAGGCGTTGCAGAAGATGAACACGACACCCAATATCAACGGCGGCGTCGTAGGTGACGCTGAGAGAGACTACATCCGTCGCCCAACTCACCACGAGGTCTCATACCGCACAGCAAAGCGCAAGCTCAAACTCGCACTCCAAGAGTTCTATCGTGGGCTTGAATTGCTCAAGTCATATGCAATGCTCAACCGCACGGCATTTCGAAAGCTCAACAAGAAATACGACAAGGCTGTCAATGCCCGACCTCCGTATCGTTATCTGAACGAAAAGGTCAACCAGTCATGGTTTGTCAACAGCGATGTACTCGAGGGACACATTCGTACGGTCGAAGACCTGTATGCTCGCTATTTCGAGCGCGGCAATCACAAGCTAGCCGTTGGCAAGCTCCGCAGTCTGAACAAGAAGCCTGAAGACCAGTCAATCGGCATGTTCCAGAATGGTCTGCTCATTGGCACTGGCGCTGTGTTCGCGATTCAGGGCCTTATTTACGGAGCAAAACTGTTGTATGATGACGATGACGAAGTACGAGTGCGGACGAGCTATCTCATGCAGATTTATGCCGGCTATTTCCTCATGCTCTATCTGTTCTCGCTTTTCTGCATTGACTGTTTGATCTGGAACCAGAACAAAGTCAACTACCCCTTCATCTTTGAGTTCGACCAGAGGCACCATCTAGACTGGAGAGAGCTGGCTCAATTCCCAAGTTTCTTCTTCCTGGTGCTGGGCCTCTTCATGTGGGTGAACTTTAGTAGATATGGCGACCCGGACATGTACATCTACTATCCGGTCATTCTTATCTTCTTTACTATTGTTATTTTATTCTTTCCTGCTCCTACGTTGTTCTACAAAAGCCGGCGCTGGTTCGCATATTCTCATGTAAGTCTTCCCTCACTCGTTGTTAAAACCTGCTGACATGAGCCAGTGGCGTTTGCTCTTGGCTGGACTCTATCCCGTCGAATTCCGTGATTTCTTCCTCGGGGATATTTACTGTTCACTTACATATGCTACCGCAGTAAGTGCAAAGAATCAAGACTGGAAACGAGGAATTACTAACAATGGCAGAATATTGAACTATTCTTCTGTTTATATGCCAATTACTGGCAGAATCCGGTGCAGTGCAACTCCAGCCACTCACGGGCCCTTGGATTCTTGACTGCACTTCCGCCCATTTGGCGATTCTTACAATGCCTTCGTCGATATAAAGATACACGCAACGTCTTTCCTCATCTAGTCAATGGTGGCAAGTATACAGCGACTATAATTGCCGCTGTGATGCTGTCTCTGTACCGTATACATGATTCCAACACGCATCTTGCTTTATTCATTACTTTTTCGACCATTAATAGTATCTATTGCTGTAAGTTGCTTGTCTCACCATCTGCAAACACTTCTGACCACACCAGCTTTCTGGGATCTTTGTATGGATTTCTCTCTTCTTCAACCTAATTCAAGGCACTGGTGTCTTCGAGATATTCTTGCCCTGAAGCGACGATGGCTATACTACTTCATCATGGTGGTAGACCCCATTCTTCGGTTTGCCTGGATTTTCTATGCTATCTTCACCCACAACACCCAACACTCCACCATCGTCTCCTTCATGGTCGCCTTCATGGAAGTCACCCGTCGAGGCATGTGGACTCTCTTCCGTGTTGAGAACGAACACTGCGGAAACGTTTCTCAGTATAAGGCCTCTCGCGACGTGCCTCTCCCCTATAGAATTGAGCCTCTCATTGCTCGTGCTAGTATGGACAGCACCGTCGCTAGCCATCAACCTGATGACACTACAGGTGTTGCCTCACTCGAAACACCCTCACGCCATGGCACAGCCGAATCCACCGCCGTCTCAGCCGGTCAAGCAGAAGAAGGCTTGTCTCGACGCAGAACAGGAGGAGTGGCGCCCCCACCGCCGCCAAAACGCACATTCTCACGCATGCTTGCCGAAGCGCACAAGCAGGACTTTGAGAAGAAGCGCCGCCCCCTCGAACAGACCAGTGAGGACCCCGCTGCCGAGCTGGGACAATCCGACGATGAAGATGATGCCGACGAGGCTGTTAGTCTGCTGGATATGTCGGAGGCTGAAGATTTGGCAAGAGCATCTTCAAGTTCGAGATATCGTTGATTTGGTTCTGTCCTGGTATTCTATAGATTGGTTGCATACACCTGGTAAATTGTTCAGCATAGCTAATTTAGATACCCCCTATACATTTACACACATTCGCATGCATTTTGATATTGGTTTCACTTGGGAAGCAATTTGCCAATTTTTACTTTACTCTTGAGATCATTTAGCCCGCATTTGATGCCAAGGTGTCAAAATAAACTCGAAACAGGTTCCTAAACTGAGACTAAGTTACACAAGTCTTCTCATCAATTGGGATCGAGGTCCTGAGGTTTCTTTCCTCCTCTAGCCTGTCCAAGGCGCATGAAGAATATGTATCGGATGGCAGCACCAATGCGACACTCACCGGTTTGCCGATAAACCGAAAAAAGCCCATCTTCAATCTTTCATGTCAAGCTAAGTGCTGCCTCTACCGCTTGCACGATTCTGAGACTTGCCTCTGCTTCCTTTTTGAGAATAGTAAAGGCCGACTTGGGCTCAGCAAGTTCGACGACCTCTGGGGTGGCAATAGGCGGGTGAGCCCCTTCGGCAAACCCAGCCTTCGCAGCACGGATGATGTAGTTTCGAGACGATATTAAGATGCGCTTTTGGTTAAACTCCCGGATCCGGGTCCGCTCGCTGCGCTCCCATCTCGTGAGAACGCGGCGCTTGAGTTCGTCAATGTCGTTATCGGTATTCCACTCGACATACTGGGCGGCGGCGATCTGGTTGCTAGCATCTTTGACGTCGAATGTGATCTTGTCTCCTCCTTTGCCGGAGGAGATGCCGACCACGAAGTATGCTGGCTGATGTTGAGATCGAGCCTCATCCCTCTTGCGCCTTTTGGTAGGCGGTTCGCCATCCTCGTCTCTCTTCTTCTTATTCTTGGACGCTGGCAGATCTTGGCACCATCTGCCGATGAGGATGCGAGTGTCGTTCTTGTCTCTATCTCGAGGCTTGGATGGCATCTCTTCGACGTCTCCAGCACTAGACCAGCCTTGGTACAGTGTATTGAAGAAGTTCGCCCTGTCATTTGCAGAGATGTTGATCGCTTCGGGTCGGACATCGCGGTAGAGCTCGGTGTTTTCAGTCTTCACCCATTTTCGGAGGTTGTCGGCGAGATCGAACTTTTCAAACAGACCGAGGTCTGTGGGACTGTTCAAGAAACGACCGCCTGGCCGCGATGCAAGGTAATTGCCATCTGCCTCGAAGTCCCTGAGGCGAGTGCCCAACATAGGGAGAGGATGACTGCCAGGCTCTTCCTCAATAATGTGCGCCATATTAGCATGGTCAACCTGAACGGGATCTGCAGGAGGCAGACCCGGATCAGGTTGACCAGCTTGGCCAACATCGCGTTGCGTCTCTTGCATCATTCCCCGAAGTTTGGCGCAGGTCAGAAGCGAATGTCAACTGAGGGGAAGAGAGCAACGGGGCGCACGAACGACAACAAGGAAGAAGAGAGCAACAAGGGGCATAAACGAGGACAGAGGATGAGAGAAGGTCAGGATCGAAAGGATATCACGCGAGGGGGAGATAATAAGGAGGTGTGGCAGAGGAGAAGTGTGAAAGGGTGAGAGGGTGGGAGGGTAGAAGATTTATGATTGAGCGGAGAGGATGCAAGATGGCAGAGGTATAGAGGAAGAGGAAGGGAAGAAGTGATATTATGAACATATTGGAAAGCCGAGGGTCGGAGGAGCAATAATAAAACAGTGAGAGACAATCGCAAAGTGGGCTAAGTGACACTGGTTAACACTGGTTAATACTGGTTGACACTGGTTGACACTGGTTGACACTGGTTGACACTGGTTGACACTGCGTAGATGTGTTTACGTGGCTACGCTTCTTGAATATGAATGAATCAGTGAATGCCGTTTCTAAAGCTTTCACACTTATTCTCATTAGTTTTACCCCTGATATCACACATCCCATATTACCTAGGTAGGATGCTAGACTTTACGTTAGCAACGACCCTTCCGAGTATCAACAGGCAGCGCCTTACCTCTAGGTAGTGAAGAGTATAAGGAAGGCAAAGCTTTCACGCTTATTCTCCATGGAACTAGCATTCATTAGAAGGGTAGATCATCGTACAAATAGAGTCTATCATCAAAACGCATCTTACATCTCCCCATGATATTCATGTCGTTCATCTCTCGAAGCATTGCTAATAATAGCAGGAAAATCGATACCGAGAAGACATAACATTCTACCAACACGCATATAATCGAAGAAAAGGCAGAATAGCCCATAAGAGCATCGAGATGGATTTTACTCCCATCGAAGGCGCAGAGCTAGAAGACTTTCTGGGGGACTCCAGCATCACTACGTCTCGCGCACCAGATGCGATCATCACGCACTACTGCCATCTTACATACCTGGAAAGGCACGACCTAAGAGACCTGCTTTTTGCCTGGCTCGAGGTTACTCACAACACCACCGACTTTGCCAGCCTTTGCCCAATTACGCAATCTCAACGCGAGTCCTTCTTCTCCACTATCTTCTCCGACTGGGATTCTTCCAAACCTCTCTGCAGCCCAGAATACATATCTTATATGAAAACAGACGGAATGATTGAAGTTGGCGTATGGAGCCAAGATCTCCCAGTCTCGCGCCAGGAACGCGAACGTGCCATAGAGAATGGTGAGCAGGAACCCACTCGTCAACACAATACAGCCAGGCAGGCTGGTCAGAAAGCGTTTATGGCTCCTTTAAGGCACGATAATGAGGGCGAGAAAACCGTGATCACATTCCTATACATGGACGTTGATGGCAAGTACAATCACTCTCCAGAGCTTGTAACTTGGAAGCCGCCAGGTTTTCCGCCTGGTTCTACTCTTGAAGATGTCTACATACGATGTATCAAAGAGTACGATGAGACCCAGGCTTCCCGGGCTTATCAATACAATATCGAGGCCATAATTGACACTGCTCGCAAGCGAATCGTCAAATATGCCAATGACGGCGTTCTGGAAGGTCGACTGCCCTATATAGTCCACAGAGTCCCTACACGAGTTGGTACAGACCCGATCATGCCCAAAATCGAGAGTGGTGACGCCTGTTGGGAGACGTGATGCGCTTGCATCAGAAGCAATCATATGCCAAAAGGGTTGTCATGGGTTGGTCGATCGATGGCTGTTATCCGACTACTTGATTGTATGTTTGGCCTGGAACATGTTCCTCTTATATCCACTGCTAAAGTTTGATCTGAAGCTCCCGGAGCGGAGATTGATCACTACGATGGCGCAACCCCGAGGAAACCAATGCTTCTGGTACGCAACCTTTTCTGCTTGTGTGTGGGATTATGATACTGAAAGCGACAGAAAGTATCGTGCGATGGTCGCAACTCATGTTTTGAGTTCTGCGATGACACGGGTATTCGGTGCTGGCTCACAGTCTATCTGCCTTCAAGAGTCAAAATGAAAATCGATAGCGACTTGAAATATAATACTGTATGCGTTTGTTAACGGTGTAACATTGGTGCCTTGCTTGGTGTTGTAATCGACCTCTGACGGATTGAAGGGAGATGATTGATTGTTTCAGCTATGAAAAGTAAATAAGTGAAAGACCAGTGCAGACAGAAGTGAATGGCCATGAGGATAGAAGTTATTTCTAGTGGATGTTATCATATTACCTTACTTAGATGCCTTATCTGAACGTAGGTGAAGTAAAGCTACTATGTCAAGGCAAGGTCTTATATTTCTGTTGTCCTTATCTCAACACATGACACGTCAAGGTCACGCATTGACCAGGTGACCTAGGAGGGTAAGGTAGCTCCGAGATCGTCGTTTGTACCTACCTATAGCTCAACCTGACAACATCCAACCAAGCATCGATAATTCTTACCTTTCACATTCCACCTTTCGACCTTTGGCAACAAGTATCATTTAATTCTCCAGCTTGCACATAGCTTCATCCCCTAAAATGACTCAGGTTACGCCTGCAATGTTGAGCGCCCGCGCTTCGTCCCTGTCATTGCGACAACAAGCGCTATCGTCGTCAGCTACGCTCAACAACAATGCGACAGCGCCCCAAAAGCCCGAATCGAAGCAAAGCTCCAAGAACTTCATCATTTCAGATATGAAGGGCCGTGATACAAAGGACAACCGCGTATGCGCTTCCTGTATTACCAAGCTTGCGCCTGATGAAGTCGGCCAGGTCAACTGGCACCTTGAGGCCGGCCAGGCCTGTAAACTGTGCCAGGTTGAGAAGATGGACCCTGAGTGTTTTACCAAGCCTTTCTGTGACTTTCTTCGGGAGAACCCTACGATTTTCCACACTGTCGATTACTTTGAGAACAAGCTGAAGGCGCTTGGATATGAGCAACTCTCTCCCCGCGACGACTGGTCGGGCAAGATTGAGCCGGGTGGCAAGTACTGGGTCACTCGGAATGGGAGCTCTCTTATCGCTTTCAAAGTCGGTAAAGCATATAAGCCTGGAGATGGTGTTGCTATGATCGGTGGTCACATTGACGCTCTCGCCGCGAAGCTCAAGCCCGTTAGCACAAAGCCTGTCAAAGCCGGATACATTCAGTTGGGAGCCGCACCATATGCTGGAGCCCTGAATGCAACCTGGTGGGACCGCGATCTCAGCATTGGTGGACGGGTTATCCTTGATGATAAAGAAACCGGAAAGAAGACTGTAAAGCTCGTGAAGCTCGACTGGCCCATCGCCCGAATCCCCACGCTTGCGCCTCATTTCGGAGTCGGCATGATGGGAAACAACAACGCTGAGACTCAAGCCGTTCCTATTATCGGCTTGGAGAGTTCACAGCGTCCGTCTGCCGAGGCTCTTGGACCCGCTGGCTCTTTTGTCAACACCCAACCCCCACGACTGGTTGAGCTCATTGCCAAGGAGCTTAACATTCAATCCTATAGTTCAATTGTCAACTGGGAACTCGAACTTTACGACTCCCAGCCCGCCCAGACTGGTGGCCTGGATCGTGAGTTCATCTTCGCTGGTCGCATTGATGATAAGCTCTGTAGTTGGGCAGCCCTTACCGCCCTCTTGGCATCTTCAGAAAACAGCGACGAGGGAGGAATAAAACTAGTCGCCTGCTTTGATGACGAGGAGATAGGCAGCTTATTGAGGCAAGGCGCGCGTGGTAACTTTCTTCCCTCTGTCGTTGAAAGAACTGTCGAGAGTCTATGTCCAGATGTATATGGACCAGGACTTCAAGGACAAACATGGTCTGCAAGTTTCCTCGCGTCTGCCGATGTCACACATGCCGGAAATCCTAACTTCCTTGAGAAATATCTCCCTGAACATGTGCCTGAGTTAAACGTTGGTGTAACAATCACCACAGACTCCAACGGCCACATGACGACAGATAGTGTATCCAGTGCCATTATGGAGCGGGTAGGTCAGGTTGCTGGGTGCCGGACACAAAGGTTCCAGATCAGAAGCGACTCAAGAAGCGGCGGAACCATTGGCCCATCGCTATCTAGTATGCTGGGGGTCAGATCGGCAGACGTAGGACTTCCACAACTCAGCATGCACTCCATTCGCGCCACTACTGGTGCATTGGATCCCGGCCTGGGTGTCAAGTTCTTCAAGAGTTTCCTTGACAACTGGGAGAAGATTGACGCTGAGTGGCACTAGAGGTGGAGATAAAGGGCGTTTGATATTTGATTCAGGGGCTTTGTTTTCGATACGTACTTGGATGGATATTATGGTTGTAGTGATTAGTAATATTAGATTAGAACTGTACACGATATAGATAGATTGAGAACAATACGGAGTTTCTATCGTTTTATTCTTAAAAGTCCATACCGCAACGCAGAAGGTTGAAGTCAAGGGTCGGCAAATCAGTGTCTAATATGGGTCTGTAACTCCAACATGACTACTGTAGCACATCCATCCATTCGAAAGCCGATATCGACATCAGAACTCCAATCATCTGCCACTTCCATTGCCAATTATACCTAGCAGCAACTGAACCCTGATATTCATTAAGCGTGGATACGCCCTATGCGAGCAAGCCCTTCACTATGGTTAGGGATGACCTTGAAAGATATTAGTAACAAGTCAAATGCTTAGTCCAAGGAAGAATGACTTGCCGCTGAGATCTGCCACGAATACACCTCCGTTTTCAATTCTTTCGATCCCCATAGCCCGCCTTAGGTCGCAGGGCCTCAAGATCAGCGATAGCACAGTGCTTCAAATGCTGGTTTCTAAAGTGCTCGGACGCGAGAATTAGTCTCAGCAAATTGGGGGCCCGGCACTCAACCCCAAGCTGAATAGGGGCACCAGCACCAGCAATCGCCCACTTCTGAATTCGTCTTCGAGCAGCCTCAACGATGAGTTGCAGATTATGCCCGCAGATTCTGTTCTTCTCATAAGTGTCGTAATGAATCAGGACATTCTGCTTTGCTTGTGTTTCATTGAGACCAAGGAGAAGTTTAACCTGCGATTTATACACGCGTTGTCCAGTCTTGTCTTTGTAAAGCCAGTTAATGCCATCTGCGTCAAGGTCGAGTGAAAGATAGATCGGAATCGCGT
The DNA here is from genome assembly GCA_013364945.1 of Fusarium tupiense. Classification (NCBI taxonomy): domain Eukaryota; kingdom Fungi; phylum Ascomycota; class Sordariomycetes; order Hypocreales; family Nectriaceae; genus Fusarium; species Fusarium tupiense. The sequence goes on from JABEEO010000350.1 coordinate 51,763, forward strand.
TGCCCTTGCGAGCCTTGGAGCTTCGGCGTCCATTTGCTGGTTGATTGCTGGAGGCATCAGTAGAGTAGTAGCCGACCTGGTAGTGAATGTCTGGCTTGCCACGCGGAGGCAGAGGGTCACTCTCGGAAACCGGCATCTTGGAATTCCAGTCCTTAAAGACAGTACTCCAGAAGTACTTGTAGGTCTCATCGGCTGGGAGATAGACATCCCCCTTCCGCTGGACGTATTCGTACAGCTTGATGAGATCGTGCAGCCACATCTTCTCTTTGATGACGAGCTGGCTGTGTTCAGAAACACACTCATCAGCCGCTCGGGATTCAACGACATCCTGATCTTCAAGGAGGTTCTTGAAACCGACTTCATGACAAATTGGACGCGATGAGGCTGCTGGAGCCACCTGCTGGGCGGGCAGTCCAGCTTGCTGAGGTTGCTGCATGGCTAAGGAACTTCCACCTCCAGGAGTGCTGAGGGACATGCCCTGGGTAGACTGATGCTGAAGTGGTGCACCGCCTCGTGGGTCTTGAATAGCAGCATATTGCTGCGGGTGAGCCTGGAGTTGTGAACTCTGCTGGAAGTTTTGCTGAGAGAGATATGGGTTCCCGAACTGCGGATTGAAGGGAAACGCCGACTGAGTAGGAAACTGCTGTCCCATCTGAGGATACTGCTGTTGGCCAGTGTGAGAAGGATACTGGAAAGCCTGCTGAGAAGGGTATCCATATATATGCTGAGCCAAGTTCGGGTCAATAGACTGCTGAGAAAAGACATTTGGCTGCTGCATGATATCCTGATAAGGAGTCTGCTGGGGAAAGGAGAAATTGGCAGCTGACTGCAAGCTAGCATAGCCGGCGATGAGATTCTGAACATTGTGCTGTTGGTCGGGAATGTCAGCGACGAGTTCATCGACATGATCAACGAGTTCCGAAGGAGCCGGAGTATGTTCTTGAGACTGATGAGCCTGAGCAACCTGGGCATTCTGATGAGTTGCAGATACTTGCTGAGCATGGGGAGCTTGACTATTGAGGACTTGGGGTCCTGTAGTCGAAGCTGTCGCCTCAGGGCTATCTGTGGTGGTGTTCGAAGCCATCGATGCGGACGATGCTGTAGCCTAAACGGTTAGAAGAAAAAGCAAAGAAGAACATATGAAGAACAAAACAAGATAGAATATAAATCAATTAATGCAATTGAATGATTGCCGAAGCAACCGTCAGTGTCTGCCCTGATATGTGTCATTCTCCACCTTGCCAGTGCCATGAAGTGTTCGGATATCAGAACAGTCAATGTTGGCAGTGGCAATGACAGTGACAGTTACAGTGACTTATGGATGCCATCCAATTCATACTTAGCAGTGGCTCTTTGCATTGCAAAGTCGCCAGTAATGTTAATTCCCTAAACTGTTTTTCGATCCCTTTCATTAACATCAACCTTCGCCTCGTTTACAGCAACAAACATACAGCAGTTGTCTTACTCCAGAACTACCAACACATAATCACCAGTCCCTTGAGCTCTCTCAACATCTCGATATGCCTGAGTACACCACAGACTATCTTCGGTACTGGGGTGATGAGTGGGTTGCCCGTTGGTCAGAGGGCCACTGGGCTTTGGAAAACATAGCAAGGTGCACCTTGCAATACTTGAAGATCTACACGAATTATGATGTTTTCTCCGGACTTTCGAGAAGCCCTTCCTATAGGTATAGGACTGAACGTATTTTTGGCGTTGAATGGACACCGCATGAGGCCAATGGCAAAACTAACTACGAAGTCTCATGTGGCTTCAGCGAGCTCGCCTGGCTGGAAAGCGAGTGGGCTAGGGATCGTCTCGAGAAATTCGAGGAGCCATACTGGTCTAACGAGCTGATTGCAGAGGGCCAGTTTATGTGCGGCTGTATCTCCGGCACTCTTTTCAAAATGGTGCTTTTAATCGATTGGGTTGAACAACGCTGGGACAGAATGGTCGACCAAGTTGAATGTCTTCTCATGGCCCACTCGGAACGTGAGGCAATTATTGAAGAAGAGCTGGAGAGATCCGCTTAAGGATGACCCCCCAAGGGGCTCCCGAAGACGCATTCTACAGAGCCTTTCTTGACTGACCTACATCGAGCTTGAGATAGCCCCTGCCTACATCATGGAGATCGGGATGAAGATGCATGAGATGATGCCAAGTCTTATTTACTATCGCCATTCTCAGGCAAGTTGTAAGCTCCTTGTATTTCCCATGCCATCTTACTAATTGATTATAGATTGCGCTGAAGGTCCAGCCAAGTACCTTTGAGAGGCGAATCACTCGACCTTAAGGCCGCCTTCGGTTGAGATCATAGTCTGAAATGGTCTGCCTCACCTAGATTTCTTACGTTCTGTTCATTTGCTAATGTGCTACTCCTGATATGTTGAACGTAGCAATCAAGTCAGGAGAAGCTGAGGAACACTGGTTCCCGTTATGTCTTGCGATGGAGTGCCGGCTCTTTTATTATTGGGAGATTGAAGCTGGTTGTTGGCAGAATAATTCTCTTTTGAAGGAGAGTAACAGGCTCCCGTCTCTTTGCTGACGAGATTTGTATTGGTGTTTGCAGCTTCTTCTGGATCTCATAGGATAAGATAGGGTTTGACTTTTGTCTAAACAGCCGAGGCAATTCATTGTACTAGGAAATTTTGTCTTTTTATGGTATATTAGGAGCTGAATCTGAACAGTTTATGTTATTGTTCGTATGTGATATGATTCATAATCATGATGCTCGGCAGAACAGAACTTTTGTTCACGGCCAGCCAAATTGCTTAGGCATATCTTTGCTGAACTCTCAGTAGCTGGTTCTCCAATTTGCCTCTGGTTCAGGGCATCAATAGTAGAAAAGGTTGGGAAAGCATCCCTCTTCAGCTCTTGAGCCGCCAGTAGGTCTTTGCAGAGCACATAATTCGGAGCCCTTTGATGACGATCCAGGAAGCTTGTCTGTTCTCATACATATATTTCTCCACCTAATAGTAACAGTTGGTTTTTGAACCTGGCCTCCCGACTTGTACTTGAGGAGAGTAGAGAGTCCCTTATCGGTATTTTTATCTTTACAAGTACTTGACTCACCTCACACTTTGGCGAGTTGAGTATCAGTAGCCAACTAGCTACACAATCGGGTTAGAATAATGAAATTGATCATCAGGACCACGGAATCTATTCGCAGAATTGAAGAGCACCAGCGGAGAAGATATCATCGAGAACGATACGGATAGTGATGTCAGCTTCAATGGCAATGATGATTAAAAGAAGGAGGACGCAAGGTCTAAGAACCCCCTGAAGTCGATCACGGCGAAATAATAGTCCCATACAAGATGATAGCTGTGAAATTAATTCTCCATACTCATCTATCATAATACCATCAAACTATGTTCGTGGAAATCCGACCTCAAGAAACAATTCCTCGCTGAAAAAGGGGTAAAAAGGGGGTGGTTCGACAACAAGCACAGTAACGGCAAGACATAGGTAGCCAGTAATTCACTGAAAACATATTCGAGTAATGTGATGTCCAATCTTAATTTCGAGAGAAGCTGCAAGCTCTTAGTGTTATATGCATTTTTCGACGGCTTAGTGAATGGCAGTCTTAACTGTTCATGTAGATGCTCGAGAGTCTGCACTGCTGAAACACTAGATTGAGGTAATTATGTGATCTGGCAGTGCCAATAATTGAGACTACCTAAGGCCTATCCATAGGTACCTAGCTGTGTCACCCGTAAAGATCTTGGAGTGGAAAGAGCGGGCAAATACAAGGCCAGTGGGAATCTTCTTCACTGCACATTCGATACCTCTTCTTCTTTTCGCATCATCTCCTATGCCAAGAGGTGAAACACAACCTGAAAAACAGGCTGTTGTATTTGTGTAAGTATTTGTTCTAGTGTATTATCATCTATCTTAACTGACACGAGAAAGTACCTAGTCTTGTATCATCGCCGACTACGCCATGGCCTCCCGAGGGCGCGACAGGCTGATTCTGCGAGAAGACATCGTCAGCGACGACAAGGTGTATTCGTCCAGAGAACCCAATACAGTCCTGCGCAGCCATAGAATGCTCACCAAGAAAGAAAAACTCGCTCTCATCAACCATGCCCAAGAATACGCCTGGGTTCTGGTTTACCAACTAGGACAGACTGGCGCAAGCTCCAAAAAGCTTTTGAAGAAGTTCTACGCCGAAATATTCCTCCATTGGTCAACTTCTCAAAGGAAAAATCCTAGCCCACCATCCACTTATCGCAAAGACGTGCAGACTCTTGTAGGGTCCATAAAGGGGACTTGTCCGAAAGAAGCTGTCGACAGTACCACGCAAAAGTGTGGCGAACCTGTTTACTTATTTTTAGAAGTCAGTTCACGCTCTGAGTCCATAGAGTGGACTTGGTTCAACGGTCAAGGACTGGCTCTTGGTCTGGAGCTTGTTGAATTCGAGCCAGGTCTCACCGTCACTCAAGCCAAGATCAATGCTATTCACAACTACGACAACCATGAGCGACAAAGAATCACTTCCTACAACATTCAACGTATCATCTGTGCTACTCGTCGGGTACTAGTCAAGTGGGCAGCTCGTGGAAGTGAGAGTCCGCTCAAGATCGAGCCAGGAGACATGGTGACCAAAATCCAGACACTTGTACTTGCATCGGACCTTGCCCGTTCCACGGCCGCCACGTACTCTCAGATTGTTGAAGGCATGAATAAGGAAAGCGATGGAGGAACTGAGGACCTTGACTCTGACTGAAGCGTGTTCGCAGCGCTCCATAAAACTGACAGGTCGTATTCTCAGAATTCTGTAAACTCTCAGTTCATGGCTCACCATCAAGCCATTATGTCTGTACATGGGACTTCCAGCTTTAGAAATGGTCGCTAAAGTTACAATCTTGGTTAATGGCGCGGGTTGGAGCTGTCTCGTTGAGACTTAGCAACACTCGCCCTTTTTACTCATGGTTTTATTTGCATAAAGTGTGTCATTATTCTTCTAAGATGTTTCGTTGGTCAATACCCTAAACTGTAAAGGTCACACTTTCTCTGTTTTCACCTGCGGTGAATGAAGAACGGTTACGTTATGATGGACAGGCCATACGTGGATACTTGAAGGGATACTAGATTGGGTTGATGATAGGAGGTTTCATAGTTTATCAGCTTAAATTTTACTGAAAGCTAGGAACTGAGAGATTACAACATATCCCCTTTTATTTTTGCAAAAAGATGCCAGTGGACCTCAACAGCACCCGAGAAGCCGCTTATGGAGAGACGCGGACATGATGTGACAACTACCCGATACTTTGAGCTCAGAGTTTGATGTCGAGCTTCCTGAATACACAATCTGATAAGACCTCGAGCCTCCGAAAGACAAATATTAAGGTTTGCTATTGCAAGTTTGATCCCTTTCAGCTAAATCGCAGTCTCACCGTGTCGTGATGGGGAACAGTCCCAGAAATATGAGCCCTTCTGGCCACGCAAAAATCTCATTCGATTTTATAAATGCCCTGTAATGAAACATAGGTCTCCAAGGGGAATAGTGAAGCGGTCTAATTTGTCTTTCCTTCATCTAGTTTGGTATACCTCTCCATTCTGAGAAAAAAGTCAGCAGTCAACCATTTTGCCTCGCAAAGGGAGAAACATACCGCTTACGAAGAGTCTTTCCACGACTGTAGAAATTGGTTCGAATGTTTCCGGCTTTAGAAGCAGCTTTTTTGATTCCCCTGCGGGCCTGGCCCATCGTTGTTCGCATTCGTTGCCCGCATTCCTCGATAGACTTTTTGACTTGTTGTGAAAACTGTGACGACCCTGAAGATTGCTCAGATTTGGAAGGACTCGAAGAGCTTGAAAGCCGCGACCATAAGGACCGTATAGATCCACCCATAGTGCCAAGAGAGGTATGAGAGAAGGTTTGCGTGTAGTGAATGGCGTCGTGATGAAGAATTGTGTGTGTAGTGGAAATTGTCACTGCAAGGAGTGTAGGAAAGGAGTAAATGAAAGGTGAAAAGGTGTCCCAAGTCAAGTAGAGAGCATCCCCTTATATAAATGCCTTGTCTAGAAAGTATTTTCTGGTCACTAGATAAAAATACAGCTGTGAAATGTTGACAGTCCCTGATTCGACTTACTGTCACGTACACTTCAGTATCCGACGACATCCCCCAATGGAAGACCTCTGTTCGTTTTGCTCAACAAACCCAAGATGCGAATTCAAACTATGATACGCCCAGCAACTAACCCAATGCCGGCAATGATTGGTAAGTGTTGCGCTGTGAAGGAATCTGAGCCTTATTTTTACATTTGATTCAGAAGTTAAACCTCATGACAAAGTTTGATACATATCTCTGGCGGTATCCTCTCCCACAAGGACCCCAGGCTGTCCATTGTGCACCAGTATTCTATGGGTTTTGGCTCCTGAGATTAGGAGAGACTCGGAGCAGTTCACCAACAACATTTCGAACATCTGCACTGCATTCTCTAATTAGCTAGGCTTCCAGCAGATGAATGAACACTCTGCAACCACCGAGCTAAATGAATGAAACATGGGCAACAAGTGGCGTTAGATAATAGATGATTATGGATTTTATTGACCAAAGTACTGAGTTGACATTCAATGCGGACATTGCGTAAAGTGCATATGTGAAGATATGTCACGTTCAAGGAAGTGAGCAACGCATTAAGCTTCAGCAAACGAACATAAATGCAGTCTACCTAGGCTGGATGGTCAGGATAACCTCAAATTTAATCACCAAAGCTATCATATAATTCATTTAAGCATTAGGTAACTTCTTCCAATCTTTTACACCGATAAGAATCTCAATTTATAAATCCTTGTTCTAAAATGCAATAACACCTCTCGGGATCCAACCTGTTATTGGATTCTGCTTATCGAACTCTGTCTTTATGCTACGCCCTTCTCAAATTATAAGTTTGTTTGTCTTCTTCTGAAAATGCTACCTTCACTTTCTTCATTCCATATTGAGTCTTAGGTTTCCGTTTGACGGATTGTTTTTGTCCCTTTGTTCTGGCTACTTTCCATGCAATGAACTCGCAATGTTTACCGACCTCACCCAGAGGAAGCGAAGCACCAAGTCTAAATTTGAATTGAAGAGCCGCGGGGCAAGGGAAATTGCGACCTTGAGCCAGAGTGTTAAGATAAGTTGGTCTAAAGGCATGCTAAGATATCCTAAACTTACCTAAACCTTTTCGTCCCCTAGGATTGAGGTCCTAGGTTTTCTTGACTCCTCTATAAGGGTGATGAGAATATTGCATTTAGAAGATAGTATCGTTCGGTATCCGGATGGAGGTACGCCCGCGGCCTGCAGCATCTGAGTCCCAGTGCATCACTCGACGGCGAGCATCGAGGGACCTTGGCCTGTCGGAGGTAGCGG